>CAUPSL010001139.1:0-28974 GCA_963514005.1 Raja brachyura
CCTTCTAAACTCCAGTGAATACAAGCCTAGTCTTTTCAATCTTTCCTCATATGACAGTCCCGCCATCCCAGGGATCGATCTGGTGAACCTACGCTGCACTGCCTCAATCACAAGGATGTCCTTCCTCAAATTAGGAGACCAAAACTGTACACGATACTCCAGGTGTGGTCTCACCAGAGCCCTGTACAACTGCAGAAGGACCTCCATCCCAGGGATCAATCTGGTGAACCTACGCTGCACTGCCTCAATCACAAGGATGTCCTTCCTCAAATTAGGAGACCTAAACTGTACAACTGCAGAAGGACCTCTTTATGCCTCGTGAGAAGAAAGAGGGGCGGTGGAGGTGGTGGCGGCGGTCAACGAAGTTTCCTGAGGTCGGGCAGCTGGGCGGGGCTGTCGACCGACGGGGCCACGGGCAAGGTGCTGCTGCTGCTGCACTCCACGGGATGCACTACGAGGCGGGGTCCGACCCGACAGTCCCCTCGACCCGAGTAGATGCGGTCAAATACTAGACAAGGGCGGTCCCGTACGGGACAGACCAATTTAGAGGCCAATGTACGGGATGTCCCGGCTAATGCCGTTACAGTTGGCGACACTAGCTTCAAAGGCCCGGTTATTCTATATATTAACCCTAGATTTGATCCCACCCAAGGAGTTTATATTTAAAAACTGATTAAAAAATGTTTTTCACAATTCATTTGGGCAGACATGTGCAGAGAAAAACATCACCTAACCATGTTCTCCAGAAATGCTGCCGGACCTGTTGAGTTACTCCAGCATTTTTTACGTTTATCTTTGGGATAAACCAGCATCTGCAGTTCCCCATTTTTACAGATAGACTCCTCTGCAGGAGGATAGCGGAGTCAGGGGATACGGGGAGAAGGCAGGAACGGGGAACTGATTGGGGATGATCAGCCGTGATCACATTGAATGGCGGTGCTGGCTCGAAGGGCCGAATGGCCTCTACTCCTGCACCTATTGTCTATGTTTCTATTTGAGCTGCTTGTTGGACAACAGACAATAGGTGCAGGAGTAAAGGCCATTTGGCCCTTTAAGCCAGCACCACCATTCAATATGATCATGGCTGATCATCCCCAATCAGTTCCCCGTTCCTGCCTTCTCCCCATATCCCCTGACTCCGCTATCTTTAAGAGCCCCATCTAGCTCTCTCTTGAACGTGCATCCAGAGAATCTGCCTCCACCGCCCTCTGAGGCAGAGAATTCCACAGACTCACAACTCTCTGTGAGAAAAAGTGTTTCCTCGTCTCCGTTCTAAATGGCCGACCCCTTTTCTTAAACTGTGTGTGTGTGTGTGGCCCCTGGTTCTGGACTCCCCCAACATCGGGAACATGTTTCCTGCCTCTAGCGTGTCCAAACCCTTAATAATCTTATATGTTTCAATAAGATAAGCTTCAATAAGCAGTGCTGGCTCGAAGGGCCGAATGGCCTACTCCTGCACCTATTGTCTAAGATCCCCTCTCATCCTTCTAAACTCCAGAGTGTACAAGCCCAGCCGCTCCATTCTCTCAGCGTATGACAGTCCCGCCATCCCGGGAATTAACCTGGTGAACCTACACTGCGCTCCCTCAATAGCAAGAATGTCCTTCCTCAAATTTGGAGACCAAAACTGCACACAATACTCCAGGTGTGGTCTCGCCAGGGCCCTGTACAACTGCAGAAGGCCCTCTTTGCTCCTGTACTCAACTCCTCGTGTTATGAAGGCCAACATGCCGTTAGCTTCCTTCACTGCCTGCTGTACGCTGCATGCTTACTTCCACGGGCATCAGTGATGATTTAATGTATATTTACTGTTTGATACTAGTGGCCTTTAATGGCCCTATAAACACACGACATGCAAGAATGTGATTGTTTCAGTCCCGGAAAACGTTCCGGTCTCCAGGAGATTTGACACCAGTGATTACTGATCCTCAGCCGGTCTCCAGGAGATTTGACGATTTTCCCCGCACCTCCGAGCAGAATTCCAACTGGTGTTTGTCCGAGTTGTTTGTCAAGACGTTTATTTGTCACCACGCCCACCGTGATGCGGTGAAAAGCATTATTTTTTGTTGCACGAATCTCTCACAGTAGATTTGGTTCACGAGATTGAACCCTGGGATGGTGGTCCTTCTGCAGTTGTACCGGGCCCTGGTGAGACCACACCTGGAGTATTGTGTGCCGTTTTGGCCTGTTGGCCTTCATAACAAGAGGAGTTGAGTATAGGAGCAAAGAGGTCCTTCTGCAGTTGTACAGGGCTTTGGTGAGACCACACCTGGAGTATTGTGTGCAGTTTTGGCCTGTTGGCCTTCATAACAAGAGGAGTTGAGTACAGGAGCAAAGAGGTCCTTCTGCAGTTGTACAGGGCTCTGGTGAGACCACACCTGGAGTATTGTGTGCAGTTTTGGCCTGTTGGCCTTCATAACAAGAGGAGTTGAGTATAGGAGCAAAGAGGTCCTTCTGCAGTTGTACAGGGCTTTGGTGAGACCACATCTGGAGTATTGTGTGCAGTTTTGGCCTGTTGGCCTTCATAACAAGAGGAGTTGAGTACAGGAGCAAAGAGGTCCTTCTGCAGTTGTACAGGGCTCTGGTGAGACCACACCTGGAGTATTGTGTGCAGTTATGGCCTGTTGGCCTTCATAACAAGAGGAGTTGAGTATAGGAGCAAAGAGGTCCTTCTGCAGTTGTACAGGGCTTTGGTGAGACCACATCTGGAGTATTGTGTGCAGTTTTGGCCTGTTGGCCTTCATAACAAGAGGAGTTGAGTACAGGAGCAAAGAGGTCCTTCTGCAGTTGTACAGGGCCCTGGTGAGACCACACCTGGAGTATTGTGTGCAGTTTCGGTCTCCTAATTTGAGGAAGGACATCCTTGTGATTGAGGCAGTGCAGCATAGGTTCACCAGATTGATCCCTGGGATGGCGGGACTGTCATATGAGGAAAGATTGAAAAGACTAGCCTTGTATTCACTGGAGTTTGGAAGGACGAGGCTGGGTGGGGGGGAGATCTTATAGAAACATATAAAATTATAAAAGGACTAGACAAGCTAGATGCAGGAAAAATGTTCCCAATGTTGGGCGAGTCCAGAACCAGGGGCCACACAGTCTTAGAATAAAGGGGAGGTCATTTAAGACTGAGGTGAGAAAAAACGTTTTCACCCAGAGAGTTGTGAATTTGTGTAATTCCCTGCTACAGAGGGCAGTGGAGGCCAAGTCACTGGATGGATTTAAGAGAGAGTTAGATAGAGCTCTAGGGGCTAGTGGAGTCGAGGGATATGGGGAGAAGGCAGGCATGGGTTATTAGAAACATAGAAAAATAGGTGTAGGAGTAGAGGCCATTCGGCCCATCGAGCCAGCACCGCCATTCAATATGATCATGGCTGATCATCCAACTCAGTATCCTGTACCTGCCTTCTCTCCATACCCCCTGATCCCTTTAGCCACAAGGGCCACATCTAACGCCCTCTTAAATATAGCCAATGAACTGGCCTCAACTACCTTCTGTGGCAGAGAATTCCAGAGACTCACCACTCTCTGCGTAAAGAATGTTTTCCTCATCTCAGTCCTAAAGGAATTCCCCCTTATCATGTAACCATATAATATATAACCATATAACAATTACAGCACGGAAACAGGCCTTCTCGGCTCTTCCAGTCTGTGCCGACCATTTATTTTCCCCTAGTCCCGTCTACCTGCACTCAGACCATACCCCTCCGTTCCCTTCCCGTCCATATGCCTATCCACTTTACTTTTAAATGTTAAAATCGATCCTGCCTCCACCACTTCTGCAGGAAGATCATTCCACACAGCCACCACTCTCTGAGTAAAGAAGTTCCCCCTCATGTTACCCCTAAACCTCTGTCCCTTAATTCTCATGTCATGCCCTCTTGTTTGAATCTTCCCTACCCTCAATGGGAAAAGCTTATCCACGTCAACTCTGTCTATCCCTTTCATCATTTTAAAGACCTCAATCAAGTCCCCCCTTAACCTTCTGCGCTCCAAAGAATAAAGACCTAACTTGTTCAACCTTTCTCTGTAACTTAGTTGCTGGAACCCAGGCAACATTCTAGTAAATCTCCTCTGTACTCTCTCTATTTTGTTGACATCCTTCCTATAATTAGGCGACCAAAATTGTACACCATACTCCAGAATTGGTCTCACCAATGCCTTGTACAATTTTAACATTACTTCCCTACTCCTATATTCAATGCACTGATTTATAAAGGCCAGCACACCAAAAGCTTTCTTTACCACCCTATCTACATGCGATTCCACCTTCAGGGAACTATGCACAGTTATTCCTAGATCCCTCTGTTCCACAGCATTCCTCAATTCCCTACCATTTAACATGTACGTCCTATTTTGATTTGTCCGGCCAAGATGTAGCACCTCACACTTATCAGCATTAAACTCCATCTGCCATCTTTCAGCCCACTCTTCCAAATGGCCCAAATCTCTCTGTAGACTTTGAAAATCTACTTCATTATCCACAGCACCACCTATCTTAGTATCATCTGCATACTTACTTATCCAATTTTCCACCCCATCATCTAGATCATTGATGTAGATCTTGATCATTGATTCTCCAGCATCTGCAGTTGCTTCTTTAGCAGAACATAGTAGGCATTGACCACAATTCTATACGTAAATACACACATGAATTAATAAATTAATAAAGTGCAAATAACAGATGCAGGGATATTAATGTTCAAGTTTAATAGCCTGATTGCTGTGGGGAAGTAGCTATTCCTGAACCGGGTCGTTGCAGTCTTCAGGCTCCTGTACCTTCTACCTGAAGGTAGCGGGGAGATGAGTGTGTGGCCAGGGTGGTGTGGGTCCTTGATGATGCTGCCAGCCTTTTTGAGGCAGCGACTGCGATAGATCCCCTCAATCGATGGAAGGAAGGTCAGAGCCGATGATGGACTGGGCAGTGTTTACTACTTTTTGCAGTCTTTTCCGCTCCTGGGCGCTCAAGTTGCCGAACCAAGCCACGATGCAACCGGTCAGCAAGCTCTCTACTGTGCACCTGTAGAAGTTAGAGAGAGTCCTCCTTGACAGACCGACTCTCCGTAATCTTCTCGGGAAGTAGAGGAGATATAGCCAATGAACTGGCCTCAACTACCCTCTGTGGCAGAGAGTTCCAGAGACCCACCACTGTGTGAAAAATGTCCTTCTCATCTCGGTCCTATAGGATTTCCCCCTTATTCTTAAACAGAGAAATTAGGTGCAGGAGTAGAGGCCATTCGGCCCTTCGAGCCTGCACCGCCATTCAATATGATCACGGCTGATCATCCAACTCAGTATCCCGTACCTGCCTTCTCTCCATACCCCCTGATCCCTTTAGCCACAAGGGCCACATCTAACTCCCTCTTAAATATAGCCAATGAACTGGCCTCAACTACCCTCTGTGGCAGAGAGTTCCAGAGACCCACCACTCTCTGTGTGAAAAAAGTCCTTCTCATCTCGGTCCTAAAGGATTTCCCCCTTATCCTTGGACTGTGACCCCTTGTCCTGGACCTCCCCAACATCGGGAACAATCTTCCTGCATCTAGCCTGTCCAACCCCTTAAGAATCTTGTAAGAATAATTCTGTCTCTATTTCATATTTCTGTCTCTATGTTTTTATCTCTACACTTTATTTAATATTTCTGTCTCTATTTAATATTTATATCTCTATTTTTTAATCTCTACACCTCTATTTAATATTTCTGTCTCTATTTAACATTTTTGTCTCTATGTTTTTATCTCTACACTCTATTTAATCTTTATTTAATATTTATATCTCTATTTAATACTTCTATCTCTATTTAATATTTCTGTCTTATTTAATATTTCTATCTATTTTTAATCTCTCCATTTCATATTTCTGTCTCTATTTAATATTTCATCTCTCTATTTTTTAATCTCTACACCTCTCTATTTAATATTTCTATCTTTATTTAATATTTCTGTCTATTTAATATTTCCGCCTCTATTTTTTTATCTCTACACTTTACAAAATATCTTTAGACTTTATTTAATACTTCTGTCTATTTAATATTTCTATCTTTATTTAATATTTCTATCTATGTTTTAATCTCTGCACCTCTTTATTTAATATTTGTGTCTATTTTTTTATCTCCACACTCTACTTAATATCTGTGTCTCTTTATGTAATATTTGTCTCTTTGTGTAATATTTCTCTCTCTATTTAATATTTGTCTCTTTCTGTAATATTTCTGTCTCTTTGTGTAATATTTCTCTCTCTATTTAATATTTCTGTCTCTTTCTGTAATATTTCTGTCTCTTTCTGTAATATTTCTGTCTCTTTATGTAATATTTCTGTCTCTTTATGTAATATTTCTCTCTCTATTTAATATTTCTGTCTCTCTATTTAATATTTGTCTCTTTATGCAATATTTCTGTCTCTCTATTTAATATTTCTGTCTCTTTATGTAATATTTCTGTCTCTATTTAATATTTCTGTCTCTTTATGTAATATTTCTGTCTCTCTATTTAATATTTCTGTCTCTCTATTTAATATTTCTGTCTCTCTATTTAATATTTCTGTCTCTTTCTGTAATATTTCTGTCTCTTTCTGTAATATTTCTGTCTCTCTATTTAATATTTCTGTCTCTCTATTTAATATTTCTGTCTCTTTATGTAATATTTTTCTCTCTATTTAATATTTCTGTCTCTTTATGTAATATTTTTCTCTCTATGTAATATTTCTGTCTCTATTTAATATTTCTGTGTCTCTATTTAATATTTCTGTCTCTCTATTTAATATTTCTGTCTCTCTATTTAATATTTCTGCCTCTTTATGTAATATTTCTCTCTCTATTTAATATTTGTCTCTTTATGTAATATTTGTCTCTCTATGTAATATTTCTGTCTCTTTCTGTAATATTTCTGTCTCTATTTAATATTTGTCTCTCTATTTAATATTTCTGTCTCTCTATTTAATATTTGTCTCTCTATGTAATATTTCTGTCTCTTTATGTAATATTTCTGTCTCTATTTAATATTTCTGTCTATGTAATATTTCTCTCTCTATTTAATATTTCTGTCTCTCTATTTAATATTTGTCTCTTTATGTAATATTTCTGTCTCTCTATGTAATATTTGTCTCTTTATGTAATATTTCTGTCTCTTTATGTAATATTTCTCTCTCTATTTAATATTTCTGTCTCTGTATGTAATATTTCTGTCTCTTTCTGTAATATTTCTGTCTCTCTATGTAATATTTCTGTCTCTTTATGTAATATTTCTCTCTCTATTTAATATTTCTGTCTCTTTATGTAATATTTCTGTCTCTTCATGTAATATTTCTGTCTCTCTATGTAATATTTCTGTCTCTCTATTTAATATTTCTGTCTCTTTCTGTAATATTTTTCTCTCTATTTAATATTTCTGTCTCTCTATTTAATATTTGTCTCTTTATGTAATATTTCTGTCTCTTTATGTAATATTTCTGTCTCTCTATGTAATATTTCTGTCTCTCTATTTAATATTTCTGTCTCTTTCTGTAATATTTTTCTCTCTATTTAATATTTCTGTCTCTCTATTTAATATTTGTCTCTTTATGTAATATTTCTGTCTCTTTATGTAATATTTCTGTCTCTCTATAATATTTGTGTCTCTATTTAACATTTCTATCTCTTTTTTATCTCTACGCTCTCTATTTAACATTTCTCTCTATTTAATATTTCTCTTTATTAAGATTTCTATCTCTATTTTTTAATCTCTACTCTCTCTACACTTTTTTTAAATATTTCTATCTTTATTTAATATTTTTATCTATTTTTTATTTTTATCTCTATTTTTTAATCTCTACACTCTCTATTTAATATGTGTGTCTCTATTTTTTTATCTCCACACTCTACTTAATATTTGTGTCTCTTTATTTAATATTTCTGTCTCTATTTTTTTATCTCCACACCTCCATTTAATATTAGTCTCTATTTAATATTTCTATCTCCACACCTTTATTTAATATTTCTATCTCTATTTTTTATTTTTATCTCTATTTTTTATTTTAATCTCTATTTTTTCATCTCTACACTCTCAATTTAATATTTTTATCTCTATTTTTTATTTTTATCTCTATTTTTTAATCTCTACGCTCTCTATTTAATATTTCTCTTTATTAAGATTTCTATCTCTATTTTTTAATCTCTACTCTCTCTACACTTTATTTAATATTTCTGTCTTATTTAATGTTTATGTCTATATTTAATACCTCTATTTAATATTTCTGCCTCTATTTTTTTATCTCCACACTCTACTTAATATTTGTGTCTCTCTATGTAATATTTCTGTCTCTCTATTTAATATTTCTGTCTCTATTTAATATTTCTGTCTCTCTATTTAACATTTCTATCTCTTTTTTTATCTCTACGCTCTCTATTTAATATTTCTCTTTATTTAAGATTTCTATCTCTATTTTTTAATCTCTTCTCTCCCTACACTTTTTTAAAATATTTCTATCTATATTTAATATTTCTGTCTTATTTAATGTTTATGTCTATATTTAATACCTCTATTTAATATTTCTGCCTCTATTTTTTTATCTCTACACCTCCATTTTAATATTAGTCTCTATTTAATATTTTTATCTATTTTTTATTTTTATCTCTATTTTTTAATCGCTACACTCTCTATTTAATATGTGTGTCTCTATTTTTTTATCTCCACACTCTACTTAATATTTGTGTCTCTCTATTTAATATTTCTGCCTCTATTTTTTTTATCTCTACACCTCCATTTAATATTAGTCTCTATTTAATATTTCTATCTCCACACCTCTATTTAATATTTTTATCTCTATTTAATATTTTTATCTCTATTTTTTATTCTCTACACTCTCTATTTAATATTTTTATCTCTATTTTTTAATCTCTACGCTCTCTATTTAACATTTCTATCTCTATTTAATATTTCTCTTTATTAAGATTTCTATCTCTATTTTTTAATCTCTACTCTCTCTACACTTTATTTAATATTTCTGTCTTATTTAATGTTTATGTCTATATTTAATACCTCTATTTAATATTTCTGCCTCTATTTTTTTATCTCCACACTCTACTTAATATTTGTGTCTCTATTTAATATTTCTGTCTCTATTTTTTAATCTCTACTCTCTATTTAATATTTTTATCTCTATTTTTTATTTTTATCTCTATTTTTTATTTTAATCTCTATTTTTTAATCTCTACACTCTCTATTTAATATTTCTACCTCTATTTTTTATTTTAATCTCTATTTTTTAATCTCTACACTCTCTATTTAATATCTGTGTCTCTTTATGTAATATTTGTGTCTCTATTTAATATTTCTACCTCTATTTTTTATTTTAATCTCTATTTTTTAATCTCTACACTCTCTATTTAATATTTATATCTCTATTTTTTTATTTTAATCTCTATTTTTTAATCTCTACACTCTCTATTTAATATTTTTATCTCTATTTTTTATTTTAATCTCTATTTTTTAATCTCTACACTCTCTATTTAATATTTTTATCTCTATTTTTTATTTTAATCTCTATTTTTTAATCTCTACACTCTCTATTTAATATTTTTATCTCTATTTTTTATTTTAATCTCTATTTTTTAATCTCTACACTCTCTATTTAATATTTTAATCTCTATTTTTTATTTTAATCTCTATTTTTTAAACTCTACACTCTCTATTTAATATTTTTATCTCTATTTTTTATTTTAATCTCTATTTTTTAATCTCTACACTCTCTATTTAATATTTTTATCTCTATTTTTTATTTTTATCTCTATTTTTTATTTTATTCTCTATTTTTTAATCTCTACACTCTCTCTTTAATATTTTTATCTCTATTTTTATTTTAATCTCTATTTTTTAATCTCTACACTCTCTCTTTAATATTTTTATCTCTATTTTTTATTTTAATCTCTATTTTTTAATCTCTACACTCTCTATTTAATATTTTTATCTCTATTTTTTATTTTAATCTTTATTTTTTAATCTCTACACTCTCTATTTAATATTTTTATCTCTATTTTTTATTTTAATCTCTATTTTTTAATCTCTACACTCTCTATTTAATATTTTTATCTCTATTTTTTATTTTAATCTCTATTTTTTCATCTCTACACTCTCTATTTAATATTTTTATCTATTTTTTATTTTAATCTCTATTTTTTAATCTCTACACTCTCTATTTAATATTTCTACCTCTATTTTTTATTTTAATCTCTATTTTTAATCTCTACACTCTCTATTTAATATCTGTGTCCCTTTATGTAATATTTGTGTCTCTATTTAATATTTCTACCTCTATTTTTTATTTTAATCTCTATTTTTTAATCTCTACACTCTCTATGTAATATTTTTATCTCTATTTTTTATTTTAATCTCTATTTTTTAATCTCTACACTCTCTATGTAATATTTTAATCTCTATTTTTTATTTTTATCTCTATTTTTTATTTTAATCTCTATTTTTTAATCTCTACACTCTCTATTTAATATTTTTATCTCTATTTTTTATTTTAATCTCTATTTTTTAATCTCTACACTCTCTATTTAATATTTTTATCTCTATTTTTTATTTTTATCTCTATTTTTTATTTTAATCTCTATTTTTTAATCTCTACACTCTCTATTTAATATTTTTATCTCTATTTTTTATTTTAATCTCTATTTTTTAATCTCTACACTCTCTATTTAATATTTTTATCTCTATTTAATATTTTTATCTCTATTTTTTATTTTAATCTCTATTTTTTAATCTCTACACTCTCTATTTAATATTTTTATCTCTATTTTTTATTTTTATCTCTATTTTTTATTTTAATCTCTATTTTTTAATCTCTACACTCTCTATTTAATATTTTTATCTCTATTTAATATTTTTATCTCTATTTTTTATTTTAATCTCTATTTTTTAATCTCTACACTCTCTATTTAATATTTTTATCTCTATTTAATATTTTAATCTCTATTTTTTATTTTAATCTCTATTTTTTTAACTCTACACTCTCTATTTAATATTTTAATCTCTATTTTTTATTTTAATCTCTATTTTTTAATCTCTACACTCTCTATTTAATATTTTTATCTCTATTTTTTATTTTTATCTCTATTTTTTATTTTAATCTCTATTTTTTAATCTCTACACTCTCTATTTAATATTTTTATCTCTATTTTTTATTTTTATCTCTATTTTTTAATCTCTACACTCTCTATTTAATATTTTAATCTCTATTTTTTATTTTAATCTCTATTTTTAATCTCTACACTCTCTATTTAATATCTGTGTCTCTTTATGTAATATTTGTGTCTCTATTTAATATTTCTACCTCTATTTTTTATTTTAATCTCTATTTTTTAATGTCTACACTCTCTATTTAATATTTTTATCTCTATTTTTTATTTTAATCTCTATTTTTTAATCTCTACACTCTCTATTTAATATTTTTATCTCTATTTTTTATTTTAATCTCTATTTTTTAATCTCTACACTCTCTATTTAATATTTTTATCTCTATTTTTTATTTTAATCTCTATTTTTTCATCTCTACACTCTCTATTTTTTATTTTTATCTCTATTTTTTATTTTTATCTCTATTTTTTTAATCTCTACACTCTCTATGTAATATTTCTATCTCTATTTTTTATTTTAATCTCTATTTTTTAATCTCTACATTCTCTATTTTTATTTTTATCTCTATTTTTTATTTTTATCTCTATTTTTTTAATCTCTACACTCTCTATGTAATATTTTTATCTCTATTTTTTATTTTTATCTCTATTTTTTATTTTAATCTCTATTTTTTAATCTCTACACTCTCTATTTAATATTTTTATCTCTATTTTTTATTTTTATCTCTATTTTTTATTTTAATCTCTATTTTTTAATCTCTACACTCTCTATTTAATATTTTTATCTCTATTTTTTATTTTAATCTCTATTTTTTAATCTCTACACTCTCTATCTAATATTTTAATCTCTATTTTTTATTTTAATCTCTATTTTTTAATCTCTACACTCTCTATTTAATATTTTTATCTCTATTTTTTATTTTAATCTCTATTTTTTAATCTCTACACTCTCTATTTAATATTTTAATCTCTATTTTTTTATTTTAATCTCTATTTTTTAATCTCTACACTCTCTATTTAATATTTTTATCTCTATTTTTTATTTTAATCTCTATTTTTTAATCTCTACACTCTCTATTTAATATTTTAATCTCTATTTTTTATTTTAATCTCTATTTTTTAATCTCTACACTCTCTATTTAATATCTGTGTCTCTTTATGTAATATTTGTGTCTCTATTTAATATTTCTATCTCTATTTTTTATTTTAATCTCTATTTTTTAATCTCTACACTCTCTATTTAATATTTTTATCTCTATTTTTTATTTTTATCTCTATTTTTTATTTTAATCTCTATTTTTTAATCTCTACACTCTCTATTTAATATTTTTATCTCTATTTAATATTTTTATCTCTATTTTTTATTTTAATCTCTATTTTTTAATCTCTACACTCTCTATTTAATATTTTTATCTCTATTTAATATTTTAATCTCTATTTTTTATTTTAATCTCTATTTTTTTAACTCTACACTCTCTATTTAATATTTTAATCTCTATTTTTTATTTTAATCTCTATTTTTTAATCTCTACACTCTCTATTTAATATTTTTATCTCTATTTTTTATTTTTATCTCTATTTTTTATTTTAATCTCTATTTTTTAATCTCTACACTCTCTATTTAATATTTTTATCTCTATTTTTTATTTTAATCTCTATTTTTTAATCTCTACACTCTCTATTTAATATTTTAATCTCTATTTTTTATTTTAATCTCTATTTTTAATCTCTACACTCTCTATTTAATATCTGTGTCTCTTTATGTAATATTTGTGTCTCTATTTAATATTTCTACCTCTATTTTTTATTTTAATCTCTATTTTTTAATGTCTACACTCTCTATTTAATATTTTTATCTCTATTTTTTATTTTAATCTCTATTTTTTAATCTCTACACTCTCTATTTAATATTTTTATCTCTATTTTTTATTTTAATCTCTATTTTTTAATCTCTATACTCTCTATTTAATATTTTTATCTCTATTTTTTATTTTAATCTCTATTTTTTCATCTCTACACTCTCTATTTTTTATTTTTATCTCTATTTTTTATTTTTATCTCTATTTTTTTAATCTCTACACTCTCTATGTAATATTTTTATCTCTATTTTTTATTTTAATCTCTATTTTTTCATCTCTACACTCTCTATTTTTTATTTTTATCTCTATTTTTTATTTTTATCTCTATTTTTTTAATCTCTACACTCTCTATGTAATATTTTTATCTCTATTTTTTATTTTAATCTCTATTTTTTAATCTCTACACTCTCTATTTTTTATTTTTATCTCTATTTTTTATTTTTATCTCTATTTTTTTAATCTCTACACTCTCTATGTAATATTGTTATCTCTATTTTTTATTTTTATCTCTATTTTTTATTTTAATCTCTATTTTTTAATCTCTACACTCTCTATTTAATATTTTTATCTCTATTTTTAATTTTAATCTCTATTTTTTAATCTCTACACTCTCTATTTAATATTTTTACCTCTATTTTTTATTTTAATCTCTATTTTTCAATCTCTACACTCTCTATTTAATATTTTTATCTCTATTTTGTATTTTAATCTCTATTTTTTAATCTCTACACTCTCTATGTAATATTTTTATCTCTATTTTTTATTTTTATCTCTATTTTTTAATCTCTACACTCTCTATTTAATATTTTTATCTCTATTTTTTATTTTAATCTCTATTTTTTAATCTCTACACTCTCTATTTAATATTTTTATCTCTATTTTTTTATTTTAATCTCTATTTTTTAATCTCTACACTCTCTATTTAATATTTTTATCTCTATTTTTTATTTTAATCTCTATTTTTTAATCTCTACACTCTCTATTTAATATTTTTATCTCTATTTTTTAATCTCTACACTCTCTATTTAATATTTTTATCTCTATTTTTTATTTTAATCTCTATTTTTTAATCTCTACACTCTCTATTTAATATTTTTATCTCTATTTTTTATTTTAATCTCTATTTTTTAATCTCTACACTCTCTATTTAATATTTTTATCTCTATTTTTTATTTTAATCTCTATTTTTTAATCTCTACACTCTCTATTTAATATTTTTACCTCTATTTTTTATTTTAATCTCTATTTTTTAATCTCTACACTCTCTATTTAATATTTTTATCTCTATTTTTTATTTTAATCTCTATTTTTTAATCTCTACACTCTCTATTTAATATTTTAATCTCTATTTTTTATTTTAATCTCTATTTTTTAATCTCTACACTCTCTATGTAATATTTTAATCTCTATTTTTTATTTTTATCTCTATTTTTTATTTTAATCTCTATTTTTTAATCTCTACACTCTCTATTTAATATTTTTATCTCTATTTTTTATTTTAATCTCTATTTTTTAATCTCTACACTCTCTATTTAATATTTTTATCTCTGTTTTTTATTTTTATCTCTATTTTTTATTTTAATCTCTATTTTTTAATCTCTACACTCTCTATTTAATATTTTTATCTCTATTTTTTATTTTAATCTCTATTTTTTAATCTCTACACTCTCTATTTAATATTTTTATCTCTATTTAATATTTTTATCTCTATTTTTTATTTTAATCTCTATTTTTTAATCTCTACACTCTATTTAATATTTTTATCTCTATTTTTTATTTTAATCTCTATTTTTTCATCTCTACACTCTCTATTTAATATTTTAATCTCTATTTTTTATTTTAATCTCTATTTTTTAATCTCTACACTCTCTATTTAATATTTTAATCTCTATTTTTTATTTTAATCTCTATTTTTTAATCTCTACACTCTCTATTTAATATCTGTGTCTCTTTATGTAATATTTGTGTCTCTATTTAATATTTCTATCTCTATTTTTTATTTTAATCTCTATTTTTTAATCTCTACACTCTCTATTTAATATTTTTATCTCTATTTTTTATTTTTATCTCTATTTTTTATTTTTATCTCTATTTAATATTTTTATCTCTATTTAATATTTTTATCTCTATTTTTTATTTTAATCTCTATTTTTTAATCTCTACACTCTCTATTTAATATTTTTATCTCTATTTAATATTTTAATCTCTATTTTTTATTTTAATCTCTATTTTTTTAACTCTACACTCTCTATTTAATATTTTAATCTCTATTTTTTATTTTAATCTCTATTTTTTAATCTCTACACTCTCTATTTAATATTTTTATCTCTATTTTTTATTTTTATCTCTATTTTTTATTTTAATCTCTATTTTTTAATCTCTACACTCTCTATTTAATATTTTTATCTCTATTTTTTATTTTAATCTCTATTTTTTAATCTCTACACTCTCTATTTAATATTTTTATCTCTATTTTTTATTTTTATCTCTATTTTTTATTTTAATCTCTATTTTTTAATCTCTACACTCTCTATTTAATATTTTTATCTCTATTTTTTATTTTAATCTCTATTTTTTAATCTCTACACTCTCTATTTAATATTTTTATCTCTATTTTTTATTTTAATCTCTATTTTTTAATCTCTACACTCTATTTAATATTTTTATCTCTATTTTTTATTTTAATCTCTATTTTTTCATCTCTACACTCTCTATTTAATATTTTAATCTCTATTTTTTATTTTAATCTCTATTTTTTAATCTCTACACTCTCTATTTAATATTTTAATCTCTATTTTTTATTTTAATCTCTATTTTTTAATCTCTACACTCTCTATTTAATATCTGTGTCTCTTTATGTAATATTTGTGTCTCTATTTAATATTTCTATCTCTATTTTTTATTTTAATCTCTATTTTTTAATCTCTACACTCTCTATTTAATATTTTTATCTCTATTTTTTATTTTTATCTCTATTTTTTATTTTAATCTCTATTTTTTAATCTCTACACTCTCTATTTAATATTTTTATCTCTATTTAATATTTTTATCTCTATTTTTTATTTTAATCTCTATTTTTTAATCTCTACACTCTCTATTTAATATTTTTATCTCTATTTAATATTTTAATCTCTATTTTTTATTTTAATCTCTATTTTTTTAACTCTACACTCTCTATTTAATATTTTAATCTCTATTTTTTATTTTAATCTCTATTTTTTAATCTCTACACTCTCTATTTAATATTTTTATCTCTATTTTTTATTTTTATCTCTATTTTTTATTTTAATCTCTATTTTTTAATCTCTACACTCTCTATTTAATATTTTTATCTCTATTTTTTATTTTAATCTCTATTTTTTAATCTCTACACTCTCTATTTAATATTTTAATCTCTATTTTTTATTTTAATCTCTATTTTTAATCTCTACACTCTCTATTTAATATCTGTGTCTCTTTATGTAATATTTGTGTCTCTATTTAATATTTCTACCTCTATTTTTTATTTTAATCTCTATTTTTTAATGTCTACACTCCCTATTTAATATTTTTATCTCTATTTTTTATTTTAATCTCTATTTTTTAATCTCTACACTCTCTATTTAATATTTTTATCTCTATTTTTTATTTTAATCTCTATTTTTTAATCTCTATACTCTCTATTTAATATTTTTATCTCTATTTTTTATTTTAATCTCTATTTTTTCATCTCTACACTCTCTATTTTTTATTTTTATCTCTATTTTTTATTTTTATCTCTATTTTTTTAATCTCTACACTCTCTATGTAATATTTTTATCTCTATTTTTTATTTTAATCTCTATTTTTTAATCTCTACACTCTCTATTTTTTATTTTTATCTCTATTTTTTATTTTTATCTCTATTTTTTTAATCTCTACACTCTCTATGTAATATTTTTATCTCTATTTTTTATTTTTATCTCTATTTTTTATTTTTATCTCTATTTTTTAATCTCTACACTCTCTATTTAATATTTTTATCTCTATTTTTAATTTTAATCTCTATTTTTTAATCTCTACACTCTCTATTTAATATTTTTACCTCTATTTTTTATTTTAATCTCTATTTTTCAATCTCTACACTCTCTATTTAATATTTTTATCTCTATTTTTTATTTTAATCTCTATTTTTTAATCTCTACACTCTCTATGTAATATTTTTATCTCTATTTTTTATTTTTATCTCTATTTTTTATTTTAATCTCTATTTTTTAATCTCTACACTCTCTATTTAATATTTTTATCTCTATTTTTTATTTTAATCTCTATTTTTTAATCTCTACACTCTCTATTTAATATTTTTATCTCTATTTTTTTATTTTAATCTCTATTTTTTAATCTCTACACTCTCTATTTAATATTTTTATCTCTATTTTTTATTTTAATCTCTATTTTTTAATCTCTACACTCTCTATTTAATATTTTTATCTCTATTTTTTAATCTCTACACTCTCTATTTAATATTTTTACCTCTATTTTTTATTTTAATCTCTATTTTTTAATCTCTACACTCTCTATTTAATATTTTTATCTCTATTTTTTATTTTAATCTCTATTTTTTAATCTCTACACTCTCTATTTAATATTTTAATCTCTATTTTTTATTTTAATCTCTATTTTTTAATCTCTACACTCTCTATTTAATATTTCTACCTCTATTTTTTATTTTAATCTCTATTTTTTAATCTCTACACTCTCTATTTAATATTTTAATCTCTATTTTTTATTTTAATCTCTATTTTTTAATCTCTACACTCTCTATTTAATATTTTTATCTCTATTTAATATTTTTATCTCTATTTTTTATTTTAATCTCTATTTTTTCATCTCTACACTCTCTATTTAATATTTTAATCTCTATTTTTTATTTTAATCTCTATTTTTTCATCTCTACACTCTCTATTTAATATTTTTATCTCTATTTTTTAATCTCTACTCTCTCTACACTATACTTAATATTTGTGTCTCTATTTAATATTTCTACCTTTATTTTTTATTTTAATCTCTATTTTTTAATCTCTACACTCTCTATTTAATATTTTTATCTCTATTTTTTATTTTTATCTCTATTTTTTATTTTAATCTCTATTTTTTAATCTCTACACTCTCTATTTAATATTTTTATCTCTATTTTTTTATTTTAATCTCTATTTTTTAATCTCTACACTCTCTATTTAATATTTTAATCTCTATTTTTTATTTTAATCTCTATTTTTTAATCTCTACACTCTCTATCTAATATTTTAATCTCTATTTTTTATTTTAATCTCTATTTTTTAATCTCTACACTCTCTATTTAATATTTTTATCTCTATTTTTTATTTTAATCTCTATTTTTTAATCTCTACACTCTCTATTTAATATTTTTACCTCTATTTTTTATTTTAATCTCTATTTTTTAATCTCTACACTCTCTATTTAATATTTTTATCTCTATTTTTTATTTTAATCTCTATTTTTTAATCTCTACTCTCTCTACACTATACTTAATATTTGTGTCTCTATTTAATATTTCTACCTTTATTTTTTATTTTAATCTCTATTTTTTAATCTCTACACTCTCTATTTAATATTTTTATCTCTGTTTTTTATTTTTATCTCTATTTTTTATTTTAATCTCTATTTTTTAATCTCTACACTCTCTATTTAATATTTTTATCTCTATTTTTTTATTTTAATCTCTATTTTTTAATCTCTACACTCTCTATTTAATATTTTTATCTCTATTTTTTATTTTAATCTCTATTTTTTAATCTCTACACTCTCTATTTAATATTTTAATCTCTATTTTTTATTTTAATCTCTATTTTTTAATCTCTACACTCTCTATTTAATATCTGTGTCTCTTTATGTAATATTTGTGTCTCTATTTAATATTTTAATCTCTATTTTTCAATCTCTACACTCTCTATTTAATATTTTTATCTCTATTTTTTATTTTAATCTCTATTTTTTTAATCTCTACACTCTCTATTTAATATTTTTATCTCTATTTTTTATTTTAATCTCTATTTTTTAATCTCTACACTCTATTTAATATTTTTATCTCTATTTTTTATTTTAATCTCTATTTTTTAATCTCTACACTCTCTATTTAATATTTTTATCTCTATTTTTTTATTTTAATCTCTATTTTTTAATCTCTACACTCTCTATTTAATATTTTTATCTCTATTTTTTATTTTTATCTCTATTTTTTAATCTCTACACTCTCTATTTAATATTTTTATCTCTATTTTTTATTTTAATCTCTATTTTTCAATCTCTACACTCTCTATTTAATATTTTTATCTCTATTTTTTAATCTCTACACTCTCTATTTAATATTTTTATCTCTATTTTTTATTTTAATCTCTATTTTTTAATCTCTACACTCTCTATTTAATATTTTTATCTCTATTTTTTAATCTCTACACTCTCTATTTAATATTTTAATCTCTATTTTTTATTTTAATCTCTATTTTTTTAATCTCTACACTCTCTATTTAATATTTTTATCTCTATTTTTTATTTTAATCTCTATTTTTTAATCTCTACACTCTATTTAATATTTTAATCTCTATTTTTTATTTTAATCTCTATTTTTTAATCTCTACACTCTCTATTTAATATTTTAATCTCTATTTTTTATTTTAATCTCTATTTTTTAATCTCTACACTCTCTATGTAATATTTGTGTCTCTTTATGTAATATTTGTGTCTCTATTTAATATTTCTACCTTTATTTTTTATTTTAACCTCTATTTTTTAATCTCTACACTCTCTATGTAATATTTTAATCTCTATTTAATATTTTTATCTCTATTTTTTATTTTAATCTCTATTTTTTAATCTCTACACTCTCTATGTAATATTTGTGTCTCTTTATGTAATATTTGTGTCTCTATTTAATATTTCTACCTTTATTTTTTATTTTAACCTCTATTTTTTAATCTCTACACTCTCTATGTAATATTTTAATCTCTATTTAATATTTTTATTTCTATTTTTTATTTTAATCTCTATTTTTTAATCTCTACACTCTCTATGTAATATTTGTGTCTCTTTATGTAATATTTGTGTCTCTTTATGTAATATTTGTGTCTCTATTTAATATTTCTACCTCTATTTTTTATTTTAATCTCTATTTTTTAATCTCTACACTCTCTATGTAATATTTGTGTCTCTTTATGTAATATTTGTGTCTCTTTATGTAATATTTGTGTCTCTATTTAATATTTCTACCTTTATTTTTTATTTTAACCTCTATTTTTTAATCTCTACACTCTCTATTTAATATTTTTATCTCTATTTTTTATTTTAATCTCTATTTTTTATTTTAATCTCTATTTTTTAATCTCTACACTCTCTATTTAATATCTGTGTCTCTTTATGTAATATTTGTGTCTCTATTTAATATTTTAATCTCTATTTTTTATTTTAATCTCTATTTTTCAATCTCTACACTCTCTATGTAATATTTTTATCTCTATTTAATATTTTTATCTCTATTTAATATTTCTGTCTCTATTTTTTAATCTCTACACTCTCTATTTCATCCATGTGTGTGTGTGTGTCTCTCTCTCTCTCTCTGTGTGTGTGAGGTGTTTTGGGGGCAAGATATGCAAAGCAGCTGATTAATATGCGCATATTGACGAGGAGGGGGGTGGCGGTTGGGGACGGTTGGGGCCGGGGCGGCGCACGCGCGCGGTTCAAACCCGGAGCCCCGCCCCCCTCCCCCCCTCCCCCCTCCGCGCGCAGCCGCAGCCGCAGTAGCCGCAGCAACAAGATGGCGGCCGCGTCGCTCCCTCGCTGCTTCGACCCCGAGGACCACGAGCTGGACAAGAGCTTCCGCCTGACGGCGCTGTCCGACCTGAAGGGCTGAGGCTGCAAGGTCCCGCAGGAGGTGCTGCTCAAACTCCTGCAGGGACTGGGCGCCGACAACCCGCCGCCGACGCTCCTGACGCCCCCGGCGCCGCCGCCCGATGGAGGAGGAGGAGGAGACGAGGACAATGGCGGACAGTTCCTCGCCGCCGTCTTGCCGCGGATCGGTGAGTCCCCGCCCCCCTCTCTCTCTCTGCACCAATCAGACGCTGTTGCCATGCGGGGCCCGGCCAATCCGCGTTGTTCCTCTAGGTTCCTTTACTGAGGGACCAATCGGACGCTGTTGCCATGCGGGGCAGGGCCAATCGGAGTTGTTCCCCATCGCGGGGTCGCTCTCCCCGACCGGCCAATCAGACGCTGTTGCCATGCGGGGCAGGGCCAATGGGCGTTGTTCCTCTAGGTTCCTCTCAACGACGGGCCAATCGGACGCTGTTGCCATGCGGGGCAGGGCCAATCAGCGTTGTTCCCCATCGCGGGGTCGCTCTCCCCGACCGGCCAATCAGACGCTGTTGCCAAGCGGGGCCCGGCCAATGGGCGTTGTTCCTCTAGGTTCCTCTCAACGACGGGCCAATCGGACGCTGTTGCCATGCGGGGCAGGGCCAATCAGCGTTGTTCCACTAGGTTTCCCACAGACTGGCCAATCATAAGTTGTTGCTATGTGGGGTCCGGCCAATCGGAGTTGTTCCCCATCACGGGTCGCTCTCCACGACGGACCAATCAGACGCTGTTGCCATGCGCGGTCCGGCCAATCGGCGTTATTCCTATATGTTCCTCTCCCACACTGACCAATCAGACGCTGTTGCCATGTCAGGGTCTCGGCCAATCAGCGACGTCCTCCAGGTCACTCTCCCCTCTCGACCAATCAGGCGCTGTTGCCGTGCAAGGTCCGGCCAATCACCGTTGTCCTGTGGGGGGGGGGGGAGGTGAGAGGGATGTGGGTGACTGACGTCTCCAGCGGCCAATGGGTGGAGGGGAAGGGGCTGACTGGCGTGTGTGGCGGCCAATGGGGTGGGGGGGAAATGGAGATTGCAGCCAATCACACTAGAGAGGGTGGGCGGGACATGGGCTGGCTGGACACAAGGTTTTTAAGTCAATGAGGATTTGCTTTGTGTGAAAATATATGAGATGTGATTTGAAAAAATGCATTAAAGTCGTTTCCAGACGAGCGTCAAATGTGGCCGTGTCAACGGACAATAGATGCAAGAGTAGAGGCCATTCGGCCCTTCGAGCCTGCACCGCCATTCAATATGATCACGGCTGATCATCCAACTCAGTATCCCGTACCTGCCTTCTCTCCATACCCCGTGATCCCTTTAGCCACAAGGGCCACATCTAACTCCCTCTTAAATATAGCCAATGAACTGGCCTCAACTACCCTCTGTGGCAGAGAGTTCCAGAGACTCACCACTCTCTGTGTGGAAAAAGTCCTTCTCATCTCGGTCCTAAAGGATTTCCCCCTTATCCTTAAGCTGTGACCCCTTGTCCTGGACCTCCCCAACATCGGGAACAATCTTCCTGCATCTAGCCTGTCCAACCCGTTAAGAATTTTGTAAGTTTCTATAAGATCCCCCCTCAATCTTCTAAATTCCAGCGAGTACAAGCCGAGTCTATCCAGTCTTTCTTCATATGGAAGTCCTGACATCCCAGGAATCAGTCTGGTGAACCTTCTCTGCACCCCCTCTATGGCAAGAATGTCTTTCCTCAGATTAGGAGACCAGAACTGTACGCAATACTCCAGGTGTGGCCTCAAGAGTTTCTTCAAGAATAAACCTTAAGAAAATCCAGACTCGGAGCCCCCTAAGGCAGTTCGTCGTTGTCTACAAACCTCGCTCTGGCAGCTCCTGCGACTGCGTTGGTGCCAAACTGTAACGGCCCTGCTGTTCCTTTGGATCGATCGGCGACGTGTGGAGAGATATGGGGGGGGGGGGGGGGGGACGTGCTACAAGGGCAACAGCCTGTCCTCCATATGACATCGCCCAGGCCCAATTTGTCCCAATGGACAACCGGTGCAGGAGTAGAGGCCATTCGGCCCTTCGAGCCAGCACCGCCATTCAAGGTGACCATGGCTGATCTTATAGAGACTTACAAAATTCTTAAGGGGTTGGACAGGCTAGATGCAGGAAGATTGTTCCCGATGTTGGGGAAGTCCAGAACAAGGGGTCACAGCTTAAGGATAAGGGGGAAGTCTTTTAGGACCGAGATGAGAAAAACATTTTTCACACAGAGAGTGGTGAATCTGTGGAATTCTCTGCCACAGAAGGTAGTTGAGGCCAGTTCATTGGCTATATTTAAGAGGGAGTTAGATGTGGCCTTTGGGGCCAAAGGGATCAGTGGGTATGGAGAGAAGGCAGGTACGGGATACTGAGTTGGATGGTCAGCCGTGATCACATTGAATGGCGGTGCAGGCTCGAATGGCCTCTACTCCAGCACCTGTTGTCTATGTTTCTACGTCCCCAATCAGTTCCCCGTTCCTGCCTTCTCCCCATATCCCCTGACTCCGCCATCTTTAAGAGCCCTATCTAGCTCTCTCTTGAAAGCATCCCGACAACCGGCCTCCACCGCCCTCTGAGGCAGAGAATTCCACAGACTCACAACTCTCTGTGAGGAAAAGTGTTTCCTCGTCTCCGTTCTAAATGGCCGACCCCTTATTCTTAAACTGTGTGTGTGTGTGTGTGTGTGGCCCCTGGTTCTGGACTCCCCCAACATTGGGAACATGTTTCCTGCCTCTAGCGTATCCAAACCCTTAATAATCTTATATTTTTCAATAAGTTTACCTCTCATCCTTCTAAACTCCAGACTTGGGCGAGGCTGATTAGAGAATGTTGTTTAACTGGAAAGGGTGCAGCGAAGATTTATGCACACTCATACTTAGTTTAAGAAGGAACTGCAGGTGCTGGAAAATCGAAGGTAGACAAAAATGCTGGAGGAACTCTGCCGGTGAGGCAGCATCGATGGAGCGAAGGAAATAGGCGACGTTTTGGGCCGAAACCCTTCTAAGGACCAAAGAGGCCGGTTCTCTGGATGCTTTCAAGAGAGAGCTAGATAGGGCTCTTAAAGATAGCGGAGTCAGGGGATGTGGGGAGAAGGCAGGAACGGGGAACTGATTGGGGATGATCAGCTGTGATCACATTGAATGGCGGTGCTGGCTCGAAGGGTCGAATGGTCTGAAGAAGGGTCTCGACCCGAAACGTCGCCTATTTCCTTCGCTCCGCAGTTGCTGCCTCGCCCACAGAGTTCCTCCAGCATTTTTGTCCTACTAGACAAGTATGTTTTGCAACATATGAGGAATTTCAATCGCCAATAGACAACAGGTGCAGGAGTAGAGGCCATTCGGCCCTTCGAGCCAGCACCGCCATTCAATGTGATCATGCCTGATCATCCCCAATCAGTACCCCGTTCCTGCCTTCTCCCCATATCCCCTGACTCCGCTATCTTTAAGAGCCCCATCTAGCTCTCTCTTGAAAGCATCCAGAGAACCGGCCTCCACCGCCCTCTGAGGCAGAGAATTCCACAGACTCACAACTCTCTGTGAGAAAAAGTGTTTCCTCATCTCCGTTCTAAATGGCCGACCCCTTATTCTTAAACTGTGTGTGTGGGTCTTGACCCGAAACGTCGCCTGTCTCCTTCGCTCCTTAGATGCTGCTGCACCCGCTGAGTTTCTCCAGCTTTTTGTGTAAAACCCTCGATTTTCCAGCATCTGCAGTTCCTTCTTTAACACATGAGTGGCCCCTGGTTCTGGACTCCCCCAACATCGGGAACATGTTTCCTGCCTCTAGCGTGTCCAAACCCTTAACAATCTTATATGTTTCAATAAGATAAGCTTCAATAAGCGGTGCTGGCTCGAAGGGCGGAATGGCCTCCTTATTGTTAAACTGTGGCCACTAGTTCTGGACTCCCCCCAAACATCGGGAACATGTTTCCTGCCTCTAGCGTGTCCAAACCCTTAACAATCTTACATGTTTCAATGAGATCCCCTCTCATCCTTCTAAACTCCAGAGTGTACAAGCCCAGCCGCTCCGTTCTCTCAGCATATGACAGTCCCGAGCGTGTTTAGCGCGTGGGGATTTAAATGAACAGCGCTATGGGCTCTAGTTATAGCGGCTGGAGCGATATTGCCTTTACACAAAGTGCCATGGCGGCAGTGCTATGGGTCACGGACTGTTTGCGGAGGGAGGGGGTGGGAGGGAGGGAAGGAGCGCAGAGTGAGAGATAGAGAGAGGGAGGGAAAGAGAGGCTTCCAAAATGGCTTCCGCATCATCATCTGGTGCCAAAAGCAGGAAGCCATTTTCCAGCATCAAACGGCGGTTTACGAAGAGATGGCAATGAATGCGCTGTCCAGTGAGGTGCGGAGAAGACGTGTCAATTGGTCGCAAGGTTCTTGTACTCTTGCGTGGGTTGGACCGCGCGTAAAAAAAACAACATTCAAAACGGCACCTCGTACAAATACTGATTTCCTCAGCAAACACTCCGCTGATTTTCAGCTGCTGGAACACTAAAATGCCCTGACAAAACTTGGCATCTCTGGTACGTAGACACACTGAACTTTGTCTCCTGTTCTGTCCTATGTTTGCACTCAGGGAGCAAGAATTTCATTGTCCGATCTGGCCGACCCCTTATTCTTAAACTGTGTGTGCGTGTGTGTGTGTGTGTGTGGACCCTGGTTCTGGACTCCCCCAACATCGGGAACATGTTTCCTGCCTCTAGCGTGTCCAAGCCCTTAACAATCTTATATATGTTTCAATGAGATCCCCTCTCATCCCTCTAAACTCCAGACTTGGGCGAGGCCAATTAGAGAATGTTGTACAACTGGAAAGGGTGCAGGGAAGTTTGATGCACACTCATACTTAGTTTAAGAAGGAACTGCAGATGCTGGAAAATCGAAGGTAGACGAAAATGCTGGAGGAACTCAGCGGGTGAGGCAGCGTCGACGGAGCGAAGGAAATGGGCGCCGTTTCGGGCCGAAACTCTTCTAGGGAGAGCGAGGGAGGGAGGGAGAGGAAAGCTTCCAAAATGGCTTCCGCAACATCAAATCTGGTGCTAAAAGCAGGAAGCAGCCGTTCAAACAGCAGTTTGCAATGGCAGAGGCAGTATAATGTGGATAAATGTGAGGTTCTCCACTTTGGCGGCAAAAACAGGAAAGCAGACTATTATCTGAACGGTGGCCGATTAGGAAAAGGGGAGATGCAGCGAGACCTGGGTGTCATGGTACACCAGTCATTGAAAGTAGGCATGCAGGTGCAGCAGGCAGTGAAGAAAGCCAATGGTATGTTGGCATTCATAGCAAAAGGATTTGAGTACAGGAGCAGGGAGGTTCTACTGCAGTTGTACAGGGTCTTGGTGAGGCCACACCTGGAGTATTGCGTACAGTTTTCGAATAAAGGGGAGGTCATTTAAGACTGAGGTGAGAAAAAACTTTTTCGCCCAGAGAGTTGCGAATTTGTGGAATTCCCTGCCACAGAGGGCAGTGGTGGCCAAGTCACTGGATGGATTTAAGAGAGAGTTAGATGGAGCTCTAGGGGCTGGTGGAGTCTGGGGATATGGGGAGAAGGCAGGCACGGGTTATTGATAGGGGACGATCAGCCGTGATCACAATGAATGGCGGTGCTGGCACGGAGGGCTGAATGGCCTCGTCCTGCACCTATTGTCTATGTTTCTATGTTTCTAGGTCTTACTAGTCTGCAGGACGGGAGGGAGGGGCAGTGGGGGAGCATCAGGCTTTATCAGGCTTCACTAGGCCTCAGTAGGCCGCATGGCGGGAAGGAGGGGCATTGGGGGAGCATCAGGCTTTATCAGGCTTCACTAGGCCTCAGTAGGCCGCATGGCGGGAGGGAGGGGCAGTGGGGGAGCATCAGGCTTTATCAGGCTTCACTAGGCCTCAGTAGGCCGCATGGCGGGAGGGAGGGGCAGTGGGGGAGCATCAGGCTTTATCAGGCTTCACTAGGCCTCAGTAGGCCGCATGGCGGGAAGGAGGGGCATTGGGGGGAGCATCAGGCTTTATCAGGCTTCACTAGGCCTCAGTAGGCCGCATGGCGGGAGGGAGGGGCAGTGGGGGAGCATCAGGCTTTATCAGGCTTCACTAGGCCTCAGTAGGCCGCATGGCGGGAAGGAGGGGCATTGGGGGAGCATCAGGCTTTATCAGGCTTCACTAGGCCTCAGTAGGCCGCATGGCGGGAGGGAGTGGGGCAGTGGGGGAGCATCAGGCTTTATCAGGCTTCACTAGGCCTCAGTAGGCCGCATGGCGGGAAGGAGGGGCATTGGGGGAGCATCAGGCTTTATCAGGCTTCACTAGGCCGCATGGCGGGAAGGAGGGGCATTGGGGGAGCATCAGGCTTCACTAGGCCGCATGGCGGGAGGGGAGGGGCATTGGGGGAGCATCAGGCTTCACTAGGCCTCAGTAGTAACTTTTCCACCCCAGAGAGTTGTGAATCTGTGGAATTCCCTGCCACAGAGGGCAGTGGAGGCCAAGTCACTGGATGGATTTAAGAGAGAGTTGGATAGAGCTCTAGGGGCTAGTGGAGTGTGGGGATATGGGGGAGAAGGCAGGCACGGGTTATTGATAGGGGACGATCAGCCGTGATCACAATGAATGGCGGTGCTGGCTGGAAGGGCCGAACGGCCTCCTCCTGCTCCTATTTTCTATGTTTCTATTTCTCTATAGGAAAGAAATTTGAAGTTCTCTTTCCCAATCATTCTTAATTTTATCAGATGTATGTTGGCATTCATAGCAAAAGGATTTGAGTATAGGAGCAGGGAGATTCTACTGCAGTTGTACAGGGTCTTGGTGAGACCAACACCTGGAGTATTGCGTACAGTTCTGGTCTCCAAATCTGAGGAAACACATTCTTGCCATAGAGGGGTTGCAGAGAAGGTTCACCAGACTGATTCCTGGGATGACAGGACTTCCATACGAGGCAAGACTGGATAGACTCGGCTTGTACTCGCTGGAATTGAGAAGATTGAGGGGGGATCTTATAGAGACTTACAAAATTCTTAAGGGGTTGGACAGGCTAGATGCAGGAAGATTGTTCCGATGTTGGGGAAGTCCAGAACAAGGGGTCACAGTTTAAGGATAAGGTGGTCAGGGGTCAGGCAGCATCTGTGGAGAACGTGGATAGGTGACGTTTCACAGAGTGCTGGAGTAACTCAGCGGGTCAGGCAGCATCTGTGGAGAACGTGGATAGGTGACGTTTCACAGAGTGCTGAGTAACTCAGCGGGTCAGCATTCTTGCTGTTGAGGGAGTGCAGCGTAGGTTTACAAGGGTAATTCCCCGCGATGGCGGGACTGTCAAAGATCTTATAGATCTTACAAAATTCTTGAGGGGTTGGACAAGCTAGATGCTGGAAGATTGTTCCCGATGTTGGGGGAGTCCCAGAACAAAGGGGTCACAGTTTAAGGATAAGGAGGAATTCCTTAGGACCGAGATGAGGAAAACATTCTTTACACAGAGAGTGGTGGGTCTCTGGAACTCTCTGCCACAGGAAGGTAGTTGAGGCCAGTTCATTGGCTATATTTAAGAGGAGTTAGATGTTGGCCCTTGCGGCTAAAGGGATCAGGGGGTATGGAGAGAAGGCGGGTACGGGATACCGAGTTGGATGATCAGCCGTGATCACATTGAATGGCGGTGGCAGGCTCGAAGGGCCGAACGGCCTCTACTCCTGCACCTATTGTCTATGTTTACGAAGAGATGGCGATGAATGCGCTGTCAAGTGAGGTGCGTAGAAGACGTGTCAATTGGTCGCAAGGTTCTTGTACTCTTGCGTGGGTTGGACCGCCGCGTAAAAAAAACACACCATTCAAACAGCAACTCGTACAAATACTGATTTCCTCAGCAAACACTCCGCTGATTTTCAGCTGCTGGAACACTAAAATGCCCCTGACAAAACTTGGCATCTCTGGTACGTAGACACACTGAACTTTGTCTCCTGTCCTGTCCTATGTCTACAATATTCTGTCCTTTGAGCAAGAATTGCAGGGAGCAAGAATTTCATTGTCCGTGACAATAGAACTCTCTTGACGTGACCTGAAACATCGACCGTTCCTTCTCTCCAGAGATGCTGCCTGTCCCGCTGAGTTACTCCAGCATTTTGTGTCCTTTTGTGCATCAAACAGCACCTGCAGTT
>CAUPSL010001140.1:0-28234 GCA_963514005.1 Raja brachyura
TGGCATTTCTTCATATGGAGAGTCTGTGGAGAGGGAGACACAGAGATAAGGAAGGGTAAGGTGTGAACAAGGGTCTTGACCCGAAATATCACCCATTCCTTCTCCAGAGATGCTGCCTGTCCTGCTGAGTTACTCCAGCATTTTGTGTCTATCTTTGGTTTAAACCAGCATCTGCAGTTCCTTCCCGCATGATCCATGTACCTGTCTAACTGTTGTTTTAAATGTTGGAAGGGTAAGGTGTGCACGTGGGTACACAATGTTTCAGGTCGGGACCCTTCTTCAGACTGATTAGCTGGAAAATAGCTGGAGGCAGACAAAGCTACAGTTCAGTTTATTGTCACGTGTACTGAGGTGCAGTGGCTGTGGCTTGTAGGTGGGCTTCCTCTGGCCAGTTGTCACCGAGGGGCTTCCGCCCTGTGTGGAGAGTTGCGCCTGTGGCCGTGGTCCAGTCTGAGTGATCTGACCAGTTTTTTCCCGGCTGTTATCAGGCAACTGAATCATCCTACCACAACCAGAGAGCAGTCCTGAGCTACTATCTACCTCATTGGTGACCCTTGGACTATCCTTGCAGTAAACGTTATTTCCTTATCATGTATCTAAACGACTCGATTGTAATCATGTGTTGTCTTTCCGCTGACTGGTTAGCACGCAACAAAAGCTTTTCACTGTACCTCGGTACACGTGATATAAACTGAACTGAACTCCCACAATAGACAATAGACAATAGGTGCACGAGTAGGCCATTCGGTCCTTCGAGCCAGCACCGCATTTCAATGTGATCATGGTTGATCATCCCCAATCAGTACCCCGTTCCTGCCTTCTCCCATATCACCTGGCTCTGCTATCTTTAAGAGCCCTATCTAGCTCTCTCTTGAAAGCATCCTGAGAACCGGCCTCCACTGCCCTCTGAGGCAGAGAATTCCACAGACAACAAAATTCCCACATTCCACGAAATTCGAATTGAATATTTGAATATCTGGTCAGACAGTGAAAGGCCTGGATGTGGAGAGGATGTTTCCACTAGTGGGCGAGTCTAGGACTGACTTTTAAGCTGAAACTAAACTAAACCAGCAGCGACCTTCCTTGCCGCAGGTGCGTGGTTCTGTCCGATCCCCTGAAGGATTCGGCCCGCACACAGGAGTCGTGGAACGCCTTCTTTGCCAAGCTGAGGACTCTGCTGCTGATGTCCTTCACCAAGAACCTGGGCAAGTTTGAGGATGACATGAGGACCATGAGGGAGAAGAGGACAGAGGCCGGCTGGAGCTTCTCGGCCTACTTCATGGTTCAGGTAAGCTTGCCACAAGCACGGCCGTTACCGCTGATCCATCTAACTCTCCAATAGATCATCGCTGATCCATTTAACTATCGAACATCTTAAAGGAGACCATTTGTTTTATTTAATCATGGAAGTGGCTAGGACAGTATTTAATCCATTCACTATTACCCTCGAAGATAGTACCAGCCACTGATATGGACCACTGTAGTTCTTCAACTGATAGTCTTCCCACAGAGCTGTCAGTTTGAAGAAGGGCCTCGACCCGAAACATCACCCATTCCTTCTCTCCAAAGATGCTGCCTTACAAAGATGTAACTAGGAAAATGGACAATGGAGAGCCAGTGGATGTAGTGTACCTGGACGTTCAGAAAGCATTTGATAACATAGAAACATAGAAATTAGGTGCAGGAGTAGGCCATTCGGCCCTTCGAGCCTGCACCGCCATTCAATATGATCATGGCTGATCATCCAACTCAGTATCCCGTACCTGCCTTCTCTCCATACCCTCTGATCCCCTTAGCCACAAGGGCCACATCTAACTCCCTCTTAAATATAGCCAATGAACTGGCCTCAACTACCCTCTGTGGCAGAGAGTTCCAGAGACCCACCACTCTCTGTGTGAAAAAATTCCTTCTCATCTCTGTCCTAAAGGATTTCCCCCTTATCCTTAAGCTGTGACCCCTTGTCCTGGACCTCCCCAACATCGGGAACAATCTTCCTGCATCTAGCCTGTCCAACCCCTTAAGAATCTTGTAAGTTTCTATAAGATCCCCTCTCAATCTTCTAAATTCTAGAGAGTATAAACCGAGTCTATGCAGTCTTTGTTCATAAGACAGTCCTGACATCCCAGGAATCAGTCTGGTGAACCTTCGCTGCACTCCCTCTATGGCAATAATGTCCTTCCTCAGATTTGGAGACCAGAACTGTATGCAATACTCAAGGTGTGGCCTCACCAAGACCCTATACAACTGAAGTAGAACCTCCCTGCTCCTATACTCAAATCCTTTTGCTATGAAAGCTAACATACCATTGGCTTTCTTCACTGCCTGCTGTACCTGCATGCCTACTTTCAATGACTGGTGTACCACGACACCCAGGTCGCGCTGCATCTCCCCTTTTCCTAATCGGCCACCATTTAGATAGTAGTCAGTTTTCCCATTTTTGCCACCAAAGTGGATAACCTCACATTTATCCACATTATACTGCATCTGCCAAACATTTGCCCACTCACCCAGCCTATCCAAGTCACCTTGCATTCTCCTAGCATCCTCCTCACAGCTAACACTGCCCCCCAGCTTAGTGTCATCCGCAAACTTGGAGATATTGCCTTCAATTCCCTCATCCAGATCATTTATGTATATTGTAAATAGCTGGGGTCCCAGCACTGAGCCTTGCGGTACCCCACTAGTCACTGCCTGCCATTGTGAAAACGACCCGTTTACTCCTACTCTTTGCTTCCTGTTTGCCAGCCAGTTCTCTATCCACATCAATACTGAACCCCCAATGCCATATGCTTTAAGTTTATATACTAATCGCTTATGTGGGAACTTGTCGAAAGCCTTCTGGAAGTCTAGATACACCACATCCACTGGTTCTCCCCTATCCACGCTACTAGTTACATCCTCAAAACATTCCACAAGATTCGTCAGACATGATTTACCTTTCGTAAATCCATGCTGACTTTGTCCAATGATTTCACCACTTTCCAAATGTGCTGCTATCCCATCTTTAATAATTGACTCTAGCAGTTTCCCCACTACCGATGTTAGACTAACTGGTCTGTAATTCCCCGTTTTCTCTCTCCCCCCCTTCTTAAAAAGAGGGGTTACGTTTGCTACCCGCCAATCCTCAGGAACTACTCCAGAATCTAAAGAGTTTTGAAAGATTATGACTAATGCATCCACTATTTCCGGAGCTACTTCCTTAAGTACCCTGGGATGCAGCCTATCTGGCCCTGGGGATTTATCGGCCTTTAATCCATTCAATTTACCCAACACCACTTCCCGACTAACCTGGATTTCACTCAAGTACTCCTTTGACCTGCGGTCCCCTGCTATTTCCGGCAGATTATTTATGTCTTCCTTAGTGAAGACGGAATATTTGCTATATTTAAGAGGGAGTTAGATGTGGCCCTTGTGGCTAAGGGGATCAGAGGGTATGGAGAGAAGGCAGGTACGGGATACTGAGTTGGATGATCAGCCATGATCATATTGAATGGTGGTGCAGGCTCGAAGGGCCGAATGGCCTACTCCTGCACCTAATTTCTATGTTTCTATGTTTTTGCTATTGAGGGAGTGCAGCGTAGGTTCACCAGGTTAATTCCCGGGATGGCGGGACTGTCATAGCTGAGAGAATGGAGCGGCTGGGCTTGTACACTCTGGAATTTAGAAGGATGAGAGAGGATTTTATTGAAACATATAAAATTATTAAGGGTCTGGACACGCTAGAGGCAGGAAAGTAGTTATTCAATTGGTCCGCCATATCCTTGTTCCCCATGATCAACTCACCTGTTTCTGACTGCAAGGGACCTACATTTGTTTTAACTAATCTATTTCTCTTCACATATCTATTTCTCTTCACATATTTGATAAGGTCCCACATAGGAGATTAGTGGGCAAAATTAGGGCACATGGTATTGGGGGTAGAGTGCTGACATAGATAGAGAAGTGGTTGGCAGACAGGAAACAAAGAGTAGGGATTAACGGGTCCCTTTCAGAATGGCAGGCAGTGACTAGTGGGGTACCGCAAGGCTCGGTGCTGGGACCGCAGCTATTTACAATATACATCAATGATTTGGATGAAGGTATTCAAAGTAAGATTAGCAAATTTGCAGATGACACAAAGCTGGGTGGCAGTGTGAATTGTGAGGAGGATGCTATGAGAATGCAGGGTGACTTGGACAGGTTGAGTGAGTGGGCAGATGCATGGCAGATGACTTTTAATGCGGATAAATGTGAGGTTATCCACTTTGGTAGCAAAAACAGGAAGGCAGATTACTATCTAAATGGCGTCAAGTTGGGAAAAGGGGAAGTACAACGGGATCTGGGGGTCCTTGTTCATCAGTCTATGAAAGTAAGCATGCAGGTACAGCAGGCAGTGAAGAAAGCCAATGGCATGTTGGCCTTTATAACAAGAGGAGTTGAGTACAGGAGCAAAGAGATCCTTCTGCAGTTGTACAGAGCCCTAGTGAGACCACACCTGGAGTATTGTGTGCAGTTTTGGTCTCCTAATTTGAGGCAGGACATTCTTGCTATTGAGGGAGTGCAGCGTAGGTTTACAAGGTTAATTCCCGGGATGGCGGGACTGTCATATGTTGAGAGAATGCAGTAGCTGGGCTTGTATACTCTGGAATTTAGAAGGATGAGAGGGGATCTTATTGAAACATATAAGATATTTAAGGGTTTGGACACGCTAGAGGCAGGAAACATGTTCCCGATGTTGGGGGAGTCCAGAACCAGGGGCCACAGTTTAAGAATAAGGGGTAAGCCATTTAGAACAGAGACGAGGAAACACTTTTTCACACAGAGAGTTGTGAGTCTGGAATTATCTGCGTCAGAGGGCAGTGGAGGCCGGTTCTCTGGATGCTTTCAAGAGAGAGCTAGATAGGGCTCTTAAAGATAGCGGAGTCAGGGGATATGGGGAGAAGGCAGGAACGGGGTACTGATTGTGGATGATCAGCCATGATCACATTGAATGGCGGTGCTGGCTCGAAGGGCCGAATGGCCTACTCCTGCACCTATTGTCTATTGAAACTCAGCGGGTGAGGCAGCAGCTATGGAGAGAAGGAATAGGCGACGTTTCGGGTCGAGACCCTTTGAGTCTCGACCCGAAACGTCACCCATTCCTTCTCTCCATAGATGCTGCCTCACCCACTGAGTTACTCCAGCATTTTCCAGCTCGAAGGGCAGAATGGCCTACTCGTGCACCTATTGTCTATTGCAGGGGAGGGGAGCCTTCTCATGTTGGTAGGCCGCCGTTAGTTGGCTGTAATCTAATAAGGCCGCATCAGTTTCTATAGAAATCCTCTTTCAATCATTCACTTTGCTGATTCTGTTCTTCATGAAATTTAACCATCTGTTCTCGCAAAGATAAACATTTTGCTAACACCTGTCCCTTTCGATAGCCAACGCATTTTACAATGATACGGCAAATCCACACTGAGTGCCTCATTGTCCAACTTTAGCATATTACAAAACTGACGATGCCGTGTTTCATTTGCAGGAATATAGTTAACAATACTTATATTCCTTGTTGCAAAGTGTCACTTCAAATAGTAGACTTAGCACAGAGATGTTGCTGATGTAAGATACAATGAAAAGAGAGCATCTGGATCTGTTTTATCTGTGCAATAAACCCCTCACATTTTCCTGCCATGGAAGGTGCACCGCCTGTACGTACACTCGCTCAATTAACCAAATCCCCACCACCTTCACGACATTTATCTTGAAAGTTGTTGAAGAAATCTATCCCTTGTGTTCTACCCGTAAGAGTGCCCAAAGCGAGTAACTCTTCATAGCAAAGAAAATCTTCTGCCATGGCCCGAATGAAGTATAAAACCTGCGCGTCGTCAGTAGCATCAGTTGATTCATCCAAAGCGATTGAATAATATATATTTTCCTATTGGGGTATTGCGTGAAGTTGTTCTGTTACGTTGAGGGCTAATTCATGTTGCCGATCTCCTTGAAAGAGGCAGTTGTTCGTACTTTAGACAATAGGTGCAGGAGGAGGCCATTCGGCCCTTCGAGCCAGCACCGCCGTTCATTGCGATCATGGCTGATCGTCCCCAATCAATAACCCGTGCCTGCCTTCTCCCCATATCCCTTGATTCCACCAGCCCATAGAACTCTATCTAACTCTCTCTTAAATCCTTTGAAACCTTATCGGGGTCTAAGCATCCTACAACTTCGACAATGCATTATTTTACGATTTCTACATCGCTAAAATGGCTTCCCTTTTGTCCCCGAGTATAGAAGCTACTTTATAAGTGGCTTCAGTAGCATTATTCCCGGGTCTTACCGCTGCTTGAAATAACTGCCTTTGCCTTGGCTTTTCATCTTTTAATTTCTGCAATGCAACCTTCCACGCTTCACTCTCTAATTTGAAATATTTGTGGTCCTTATGAATGGCATAATGCTGAATCTCTTCAATGTCACAAAGCAAGCAAATCATCTTATCTTGAGCAGAAACAAGATAATATTGCAGTTCCCAATCCTCATTGAATACTTTGTTCTTCCCTCAGAGTTCTCTTGGTTTTCTTTGACGTGATGAGCTGTTAATCCGACAGAATAAAAAAACAGTCAAACGAATATGCTGTTTAACTATTGTCCAATTCAACTTTGAACAGAAAGCCACGTGCACCGCTGACAAAAGTTGATAATACTGAAGGCTGGACGGCCAGTGGACTCTCCCCGACATTTTCCCTCTCGTCAACCAGCCTCAGGCGGTGGTGGCGCCTGTCAGTCAGGCAGGCAGGGAGAGAGGTTCACGTACATTCTAGAGTCGCATTAGAACTAAATCATGAAGATAACAGGTGTTTTAAATAGCCCTCATGATTCACTCATGTTTTAATGTTTGAGGATTATTTCATTGAATCTTCTTTTACTCTTTGGTGTTTTAAATACGTTAATTTTAAGATTAAAATAAAAATAATAAAGGACCAACAAAAACATATCAATAAAAATAAAAGGATTTGTTCTAAATTTGGATTCATTTAAAGGCCACAAGTCATGGCCTAGGTGGCAGGCATGTCATGGTCTAGAACAGTGATTCCCAACCTGGGGCCATATGGCCCCAAAGGGGTCATGGCAAATTTCAGGGGGGGCCACAGAAAAATTTGGGGATTTAGGGGGCTACAGGTTCAATGATGGGGGCCACTTTTTTCCCACTAATAATGTCAGGGGGGCCCACAGAAAAATTAAAGAGCCCAAGGGAGCCATGAACTAAAAAAGGTTGGGAACCACTAGTCTAGAAGACCGCACGTCATGGCGTAGAAGGCCACAGGCGGCCCTGGTCTATTGTCTATAGCACCTGCAGTTCCTTCCTGCCCAGTTTGTCGCTGACGTCAGGTCTGCGGTGTGTTTGCAGGAGGAGTTGGCGTTTGTGTTTGAGATGCTGCAGCAGTACGAGGATGCTCTGGTCCAGTATGACGAGCTGGATGCTCTCTTCACCCAGTACATCGTCAACTACGGGGCCGGCGGTGAGTAATAGGTGGCAGCAGCAGAGTTATGGCCATTCAGCCCATCATGTCCACTCCGCCATCTCCCACTCAACCCCATTCTCCTGCCTTCTCCCCATAACTCCTGACACCCGCACTAATCAAGAATCTATCCATCTCCACCTTAACAACACCCACTGACTTGGCCTCCACAGCTCCACAGATTCATCACTCTCTGACTAAAGAAGTTCCTCCTCATCTCCTTCCTAAAAGAACGTCAGGTAATTCTGAGGCTGTGACCTCTGGTTTAATTTAGTTCCGAGATACAGCGTGGAAACAGGCCCTTCGGCCCACCAGGTCTGCGCCGACCAGCGATCTCCGCACACTAACACTATCCTACACACACTAGGAACATTTTTTACCTTTTCCAAGCCAATTAACCTATAAACCTGCGAGTCTTTGGAAGTAGATAGTAGCTGAGGACCATTCTCTAGTTGTTGGTAGCAAAGTTCATTTCATATGTTCTAGGAGCAGAATTAGGCCATTCAGCCCATCAAGTCTACTCCATTCAATCATGGCCGGTCTATCTTTCCCTCTCTACCACATTCTCCTGCCTTCCCCTCTACCCCCACACCCCCCCCCAACTATAACCCTGACACCCGCACTAATCACAAAATCAAGTTGCCTGATAATAGCTGGGAAGAAACTGTCTCTGAATCTGGAGGTGTCCGTTTTCACACACGTGTACATCCTCTCTCTGCTCTGTCTGCTCTCCCGTGTGTCTGTGTGACTGTGCATGTGTGTGCACCTGTGTGTGTGTCTGTCAGTGTGCGCGTGTGTGTGTGCGCGTGTGAGTGTGCACCTGTGTGTGTGTCTGTCAGTTTTTGTGTGTCTGAGTGTGTGCGCCTGAGTGCACGTGTGTGTGTGTCTGCGTGCGTGTATGTGTGTGTGCGTGTCTGCGCGTGTCTGTTAGTGTGCGTGTGTGCACGTGTGTGTCTGTGTGCACGTGTGTGTCAGTTTGTGTGTGTGTGTTTGTGTCTGCCTGAGTGTGTGTGTGTGTGTGTGTGTCTGTGCGTGCGTGTGTGTCGGCCTGACGTTGCCCGTGTGCCGCTCGCTGCAGATGGAGCCAACTGGCTGACGTCGTTCTGCCAGCCGGTGCGGAGCTGGAACGGGCTGGTTCTCCGCAAGCCGATCGACATGGACAAGCGGGAGCTGATCCAGAGGAACCAGGCCACCCTGCTGGACCTGCGCAGCTACCTCTTCTCCCGCCAGTGCACGCTGCTGGTCCTGCTGCAACGGCCCTGGGAGGTGGCGCAGCGTGCCCTGCAACTGCTGCACAACTGCGTGCAGGAGCTGAAGCTGCTGGAGGTATGCCGTCCCGCCCCGCCCCGCGCTGCACTCATTCATTACCAACACGTATCTCAGTGCATGTGTGCGCTGACACTTGTACTGCACTGTGTAACAGGGAGCTCCAGATGCTGCTTTAAACGCAGATAGACACAACATGCTGGAGTAACTCAGCGGGACGGGCAGCATCTCTGGAGAAAAAGAATTGGTAACGAGACCCTTCTTCAGACTTCAGCATTTTGTGTCTATCTTCGATGTAAACCAGCATCTGCAGTTCCTTCCTACAGATTTTGTCTGCATTTGTTTACTATGTTCCAACAGACAATAGGTGCAGGAGTAGGCCATTCGGCCCTTCGAGCCAACACCGCCATTCAATGTGATCATGGCTGATCATCCCCAATCAGTACCCCGTTCCTGCCTTCTCCCCATATCCCCTGACTCTGCTATTTTTAAGAGCCCTATCTAACTCTCTTTTGAAAGTATCCAGAGAACCTGCCTCCACCACCCTCTGAGGCGGAGAATTCCACAGACCCACCACTCTCTGTGAGAAAAAGTGTTTCCTCGTCTCCGTTCTAAATGGCTTACTCCTTATTGTTAAACTGTGGCCCCTGGTTCTGGACCCCCCCGACATCGGGAACATGTTTCCTGCCTCTAGCGTGTCCAAACCCTTAATAATCTTATACGTTTCAATAAGATCCCCTCTCATCCTTCTAAACTCCATAGTGTACAAGCCCAGCCTTTGCATTCTCTCAGCAAATGACAGTCCGAACGCTGGTGTGTGATTAATCTCTCCTTGTGTGGACAGCACAGGGGTAGTTTATTGTTGTCATGTGTGCTGAGGTACAGTGAAGAGCTCTGTGTCGCATGCTAGCCAGTCAGCGGAAAGACGGTACATAATTAGGGGGGGGTAAGGGAGGAGGGGTGGGAAGAGAAGAGGGGGTAGAGGGAGAGGTGGGGAGGAGAGAGAGTGTAGTTTATTGTCACGTGTACCGAGCTACAGTGAAAAGCTTTTTGTTGCGTGCTAACCAGTCAGCAGAAAGACAACACATGATTACAATCGAGCCGTCCACAGTGTACAGATACAGGATAAGGGAATAATGTTTAGTGCAGGATAATGTCCAGTGAAGTCCGATTAAAGATTAAAAAGATTAAGTCAGCGGGTCAGGCAGGATCACTGAAGAAAGGGAATCATTGACGTTTGGGTCAGAACCCTACTGCAGAGTCTGAAGAAGGGTTTGACCTGAAACGTCACCTATCCATGTTCCCCACAGATGCTGCCTGACCCGCTGAGTTACTCCAGCACTCTGTGAAACGTCACCTATCCATGTTCTCCACAGATGCTGCCTGACCCACTGAGTTACTCCAGCACTCTGTGAAACGTCACCTATCCATGTTCTCCACAGATGCTGCCTGACCCGCTGAGTTACTCCAGCACTCTGTGAAACGTCACCTATCCGTGTTCTCCACAGATGCTGCCTGACCCACTGAGTTACTCCAGCACTCTGTGTCTATCTTCAGTACAAACCAGTATCTGCAGTTTCTTCTCCAATTGAGGGTCTCCAATGAGGTAGATGTGAGGTTAGGACCATCCTCTAGTTAGTGATTGGATGGTTCAGTTGCCTGATAACAGCTGGGACGAAGCTGTCCTGACCGTGCCAGCGATCCTGACCTCGGGTGCTGTCTGTAAGGAATGTACACGTTCTCCCTGTGACCGCGTGCGTTTTCTCCGGGTGCTCCGGTTTCCTTCCACATCCCAGAAACGTGTGGGTTTGTGGGTTAACCGGCCCCTCTGTAAATCGCCCCCTAGTGTGCAGGGAGTGGATGAGAAAGTGGGATGACATGGAACTGGTGTGAACGTGTGATTAATGGTGGGCATGGGCTCGGTGGGCCGAAGGGCCTGATTCCGTGCTGGATCTCTCGACTAGACGCAGTATGATTTGATTGGAATTAGTGATTGTTTAATCGCCCGTTCCATGGGAAGATGATGGTAACGAGACTGGTTTATCACGGTCACCTGTACCCGGTCGATCACACTGCACGTGGGTACAATGATACCCCACGCAGGGACAACACCTGGTGCAAAGAGAAAATGCAGAATGCAGTGTTACAGTTACAGGGAAAAGGTCCAGTCCACAGTGGGGAGGGATGGAAGATTGGGACGACACCCCAGCCGATAGGAGGATCGTTGAGTAGTTTGGTAAGGGTGGAGAAGCAGCTGTTTGTGAGTTGTCTGGCACTCTTTCACTCTGTCTTGTCGTGCGTACGTGTGTGTGTGTACAAACAATATATCAACATAGTGCACACTAAACAGTATAACAGAGAGAAAAATAAAGTTCAGTGTGTGTGTACACACGCACGCATAGCGCACACACACACACACACACACACACACACACACACACACACACACACACACACACACACTGCACATCAATATTTCCCTGGTCAATTCGTCCCTTCCCACCTAAACCACCCCCTCTCCTGACACTTTCTCTTGCAACCGCTTGTCGCTTTACCTTCCTCCCTCTACTCCATCCAAGGACCCAAGCTGTCTTTCCAGGTGAGGCAGAGGTTCACCTGCACCTCCTCCAACCTCATCTGTTGCATCCGCTGCTCTAGGTGTCAACAGCTCAACACTGGTGAGACCAATCGCAGGCTTGGCGATCGCTTCACCCAACACCTCCGCTCGGTTTGCATTAACCAACCTGATCTCCCGGTGGCTCAGCACTTCAACTCCCCCTCCCATTCTGAATCTGACCATTCTGTCCAGGGCCTCCTCCATGGCCAGAGTGAGTCCCACCGTAAATTGGAGGAGCAGCACCTCGCTTGGGTAGTTTACTAATTTCAGGTAGTCCCTGCTTTCTCCCTCCTTCCCGTCCCCTTCCCAGCTCCCCCACAGCCCACTGTCTCCGCCTCTTCCTTTCTTCTTCCCGACCCCCCCCCCACATCAGTCTGAAGAAAGGTCTCGACCCGAAACGTCACCTATTCCTTCGCTCCGTAGATGCTGCCTCACCCGCTGAGTTTCTCCAGCATTTTTGTCTACCTATGTATTTATATATAAAGATATGCAAAAAAGTAACGATGATAAAAGAAACAGGCCATTGTTAGCTGTTTGTTGGATGAGAACAAGAAGCTGATGCGACTCTCTCCCTCCCCTCACCCTCTCTCTGTCCCCGCAGGTGTCTGTGCCAGTGGGGGCCCTTGACTGCTGGGTTTTCCTCAGCTGCCTGGAGGTGCTGCAGAGGATTGAGGGCTGCTGTGAACGAGCTCAGCTGGACAGCAACTGTGGCCACACGGTGGGGCTCTGGGCCTACGCCACCGAGAAGGTACTACCGCCATGCGTGGCACATGTGGATCCGTGTGTCTGAACACGCTATATTTAAGAGGGCGTTAGATGTGGCCCTTGTGGCTAAAGGGATCAGGGGATATGGAGAGAAGGCAGGTACATGATACGGAGTTGGATGATCAGCCATGATCATATTGAATGGCGGTGCAGGCTCGAAGGGCCGAATGGCCTACTCCTGCACCTATTTTTCTATGTTTCTATGTTTCTAACACGGGGATCCGTGTTCCATCTTCACCCCGCGTTGGGAAGTGATAGGCGAATTAGGCCATTCGGCCCATCTTCAATCGTGGCTGATCTATCTCTCCCTCCCTCCTGCCAGTTCAGTTCAGTTTTGTTTATTGTTACATGTCAGTGGATGGAGTAGAGGTTGGTACCCGTTACGTGAGGATATGTCGGGCACATCACAACATGGTTTGGGTGGCACAGTGGCGCAGCGGTAGAGTTGCTGCCCTACGGCGCCAGAGCGCCAGGTTCAATCCTGAACGTGGGTGCTGCCTTTGTGGAGTTTGCACGTTCTCCCCTTGACAGCATGGGTTTCCTCCCACATTACAAAGACGTTAATCGGCCAGCGTACATTTTTGCGCAGTTCTTATTTTGTATTTGATTTTTTTCATCCTGAATAAAGTTTCTTTTCATTTTTTAGTAAGATGGACACAAAATGTCGGCGTAACTCAGCGGGTGAGGCAGCACCTCTGGTGTAAGGGGATAGGTGACGTTTTGGGTCGAGACCCTTCTTCAGACTGAGAGTCGGGGGCAGCGGGGAAGGAGAGGTGCTTAGGAGACAAAACTACAAGGAAATGTTCGGCGCACAAATGGATGTGGGCGATAGGTGGCAACGAGTTATACGGACAGAGGAACTCGACAGGGCGACTGCGAAGCCCGGCCAGGGAGCGGTGAAGGGCGGGGAGAGAGGTGGGACAGGGGTTACGTGAAGTTAGTGAAATCAACAATCATACCACTGCCCTTGCAGCTCACAGCTAAACAATGTAACCCTCAGTCTGAAGAAGGGTCTCGACCCGAAACGTCACCCATTCCTTCTCTCCAGAGACGCTGCCTGTCCCGCTGAGTTACTCCAGCGTTTTGTGTCTGTCCACAGAGTAACACTCGCTCTCTGACGGGAGGGGAAGCGTGGACCTGCTCGGTACCTGGTCTCTGCTCTGTGGGAATGTGCGATGCACACAGATCCCCCCCCCTCCCTCTGACTCACTCTCTCTCCTCTCTCTCTCTCTGTACCTCCCACTCCCTCCCCCTCTCTCCCCCCCTCTCTCCCCCCTCTCTCCCCCCTCTCTCCCCCCTCTCTCCCCCCTCTCTCCCCCCTCTCTCCCCCCTCTCTCCCCCCTCTCTCCCCCCTCTCTCCCCCCTCTCTCCCCCCCTCTCTCCCCCCCTCTCTCCCCCCCTCTCTCCCCCCCTCTCTCCCCCCCTCTCTCCCCCCCTCTCTCCCCCCCTCTCTCCCCCCCTCTCTCCCCCCCTCTCTCCCCCCCTCTCTCCCCCCCTCTCTCCCCCCCTCTCTCCCCCCCTCTCTCCCCCCCTCTCTCCCCCCCTCTCTCCCCCCCTCTCTCCCCCCCTCTCTCCCCCCCTCTCTCCCCCCCTCTCTCCCCCCCTCTCTCCCCCCCTCTCTCCCCCCCTCTCTCCCCCCCTCTCTCCCCCCCTCTCTCCCCCCCCTCTCTCCCCCCCCGTCTCTCCCCCCCGTCTCTCCCCCCCGTCTCTCCCCCCCCGTCTCTCCCCCCCTTCTCTCCCCCCCTTCTCTCCCCCCCTTCTCTCCCCCCCTCTCTCCCCCCCTCTCTCCCCCCCTCTCTCCCCCCCTCTCCCCCCCCTCTCCCCCCCCTCTCCCCCCCCTCTCCCCCCCCTCTCCCCCCCCTCTCCCCCCCCTCTCCCCCCCCTCTCCCCCCCTCTCCCCCCCCTCTCCCCCCCTCCCCCCCCCTCTCCCCCCCCCTCTCTCCCCCCCCCTCTCTCCCCCCCCCTCTCTCCCCCCCCCCTCCCCCCCCCCTCCCCCCCCCCTCCCCCCCTCTCCCCCTCTCTCCCCCTCTCTCCCCCCTCTCCCCCTCTCTCTCCCCCCCTCTCTCCCCCCCTTCTCTCCCCCCCTTCTCTCCCCCCCTTCTCTCCCCCCCTTCTCTCCCCCCCTTCTCTCCCCCCCTCTCTCCCCCCCTCTCTCTCCCCCTCTCTCCCCCTCTCTCCCCCCCTCTCCCCCCCTCTCCCCCCTCTCCCCCCCTCTCCCCCCCTCTCCCCCCCCTCTCCCCCCCCTCTCCCCCCTCTCCCCCCCCCTCTCCCCCCCCCCTCTCCCCCTCCCTCTCCCCTCTCCCCCCCCCCTCCCCCCCCCCCTCTCCCCCCCCCCTCTCCCCCCCCCCTCTCCCCCCTCCTCTCTCTCCCCTCCAGCTGAAGTCTCTGGGAAACCAGTGTGGGCTGGTGACGGAGGGTGGTCCGGACTCTGAGGACCTGAATCGCACGGTGGATGTGCTGGCGGGGCTGGGAGCCGAGAGATCCGAGACTGGTGAGTGGGAGAGACTGACGATCCCCCCCCCTGAACCCCCCCCCCTCCCCCGCCAATCCAACCCTCTGCCCCTGCCCCCCTCCACCCCCCTAAATTCGTGCACACCCCACGCTCCCCATTCCCCGCAGTCTCACATGCTACCCCCTGTTTACCCCTCTCCGCACCCCAGCCCCCCCCCCCAATGTCGTGTGAGGCAGCAGCTCCACCCGCTGCGCCACTGTGCCATCCTGGTCACTGCTCTAACGGGCCCTAAACACAAACCCCTCTCTCCTCTTGCAGCCAACAGCCCCCAGAGTCCGTACAAGACCCTGAACGAGGCGCTGTCGTCTGTGGAAGCCTTTGAGAAGCATTACTTGGTAAGACCGCACTCGCTCTGTATGTTTGTTGGGGGCCCTCTGGGACTCTGGCCCCACCACAGTGGGGGGGATGGAGGAGCGCTGGTCAGGCCGCATTTGGAGTAACTGTGAGCACATTTTGTGCCCCGTATCTGAGGAAGGATGTGTCGGCTCTGGAGAGGGTGCAGAGGAGGTTTACAAGAATGATCCCAGGAACGAGTCGGTTAACCTATGACGAGCGTTTGTCGGCACTGGGCCTGTACTCGTTGGAGTTTAGAAGAACGAGGGGGGACCTCATTGGAACGTACAGAATAGGGAAAGGCCTGGATAGAGTGGATGTGGAGAGGATGTTTCCACTAGTGGGAGAGTCTAGGACCAGAGGGCACGGCCTCAGAATAAAAGGATGCTCTTTTAGAAAGGAGGTGAGGAGGAACTTCTTTAGTCGGAGACAGAGGATTTACGGGGATTTTGAAATTCGGTTAAAAAAGAAATTGGTTAAAAATATGTCAAATTAAAAAAGAAAATCTGTCTAAATCTCCGCTGTAAATGGCTGTCCGCGAGACGGTGAGCCGTTGCGCCGATACGTGGAAATCCGCAGCGTTGAATTTAGCGGAAAGCGTCCCTACGGCCGGCGCTCAGCTCCGCACATTCTTTTTGTGTCTGTGAGAGCAGCTTTAAAAATACATTGGGAAACCTTCCTATTATCTCACATTCAATCCAGGTATTCTTCAATGTCCTCGTGACATCACGGCCAGAGTACATCCGACTTTCCAATTACGTAATCAGAGCAGGTCGCTGAAGCCTGCCTTCTGGTGGAGGGCAGGTGTATTGCATCCTCCTGCACTAGGCTTAAGGGTGAATGAAGGCAGACATTTCTTATGGATTCGTGCAGTGTTATAGACAATAGACTATAGTAGGCCATTCGGCCCTTCAGGCCAGCACCGCCATTCAATGTGATCATGGCTGATCATCCCCAATCAGTACCCCATTCCTGCCTTCTTCCCATATCCCCTGACTCCACTATCTTTAAGAGCCCTATCTAGCTCTCTCTTGAGGTAGAGATCAGCCATGATTGAATGGCGGAGTAGACCAGATGGGCCGAACTGACCTAATTCTACTCCTACAACTTGTGAATGTGTGAGGGGGGTTGGAGGGGATTTGCTTGCAGACTGCGGTTAAGTTTTAGTTGAGAGATGCAGCGCGGAAACAGGCCCTTCGGCCCACTGAGTCAATGCCGACTAGCGATCACCCCTTACCATCTTACTCACGGCAGCTTTTCAGGCCCATTAACGTCATAACACTGATAAACAAATGATAGTCTAAGCTGACGTAAATCAGTAAAACACTTCTTGCGTGTGGCGTGCACGGCTTAAAGTTGTGGGACAGCTTGTTCTATTTGATCTTATTTAACTGTGACGGCGGGTTGATTGCATTCGTCGAAACAGTGAAGATTGAAATCTCCCACCCCTGAGTAAAACACAAAGTGCTGGAGGAACAACCTCTCAGGAGAAAACAGACGGTGACATTTCAGTAGGGAACCCTTCTTAAGATCCAACTCAGATTTGTGTCTGAAGACGGGTCCCAACCCAGAACGTCACCTATCCGTGTTCTGCACAGATGCTGCCTGACCCGCTGAGTTACTCCAGCACTCTGTGAAACGTCACCTATCCATGTTCTCCACAGATGCTGCCTGACCCGCTGAGTTACTCCAGCACTCTGTGAAACGTCACCTATCCATGTTCTCCACAGATGCTGCCTGACCCGCTGAGTTACTCCAGCACTCTGTGAAACGTCACCTATCCATGTTCTCCACAGATGCTGCCTGACCCGCTGAGTTACTCCAGCACTCTGTGAAACGTCACCTATCCATGTTCTCCACAGATGCTGCCTGACCCGCTGAGTTACTCCAGCACTCTGTGAAACGTCACCTATCCATGTTCTCCACAGATGCTGCCTGACTGACCCGCTGAGTTACTCCAGCACTCTGTGAAACGTCACCTATCCATGTTCTCCACAGATGCTGCCTGACCCGCTGAGTTACTCCAGCACTCTGTGTTATCTTGTGGCCAGTCACGGGACAGGGGGAGAGTTCTGCTGTGCTGTGGGTCGGGGCTGGCGGTGTGAGTTCCTGCCTCCACCACCCACACCTTCTCTTGGTCCTCACCCTCCTGTCTCTCCCCCCGTTTGCAGGAGCTCTCGTACATGGCGATGGAGATGTACAAGACCATCGGGCGAGTGCGTTCGGCACAGCTGTTGGGGAAGGAGCTGGCTGACTTCTACATGTACGTCCACGGTAGACAGTGTGGCCACCGGCCCAGCCACAGCATCTTCCCCCCCCCCCATGCAGTGGGGTCACGGGGTCACTCTGCTCCACCTCGTGCCCTCGACAGTCCCCACCAACACTTCCTCCGTCATGGAAACATAGACAATAGGTGCAGGAGGAGGCCGTTCAGCCCTTCGAGCCAACACCGCCATTCACAGTGATCGTGGCTGTTCATCCACAATCAGTACCCAGTTCCTGCTTTCTCCTCCTATCCCTTGATTCTGTTAGCCCTGAGAGCTAAATCTAACTAGTGTCACACAGCTTGGAAGCAGGCCCTTCGGCCCAACTTGCCCATGCTGACCAGCTACACCTGCCTGCGTTTGGCCCATATCCCTCTAAACCTGTCCCATCCATGTACCTGTCTAAATGTTTTTTTACGGTCATAAGTAATTGGAGAAGAATTAGGCCATTCGGCCCCTCAAGTCTACTCCGCCATTCAATCATGGCTGATCTATCTCTCCCTCCTAACCCCATTCTCCTGCCTTCTCCCCATAACCCCTGATACCCGCACTAATCAAGAATCTATCTACCTATTCCTTGAAAATATCCACTGACGTGGCCTCCACAGCCGTCTGTGGCAAAGAATTCCACAGATTCACCACTCTCTGACTAAAGAAATTCCTCGTCATCTCCTTCCTAAAAGAACGTCCTTTAATTCTGAGGCTGTGACCTCTGGTCCTAGACTCTCCCACTAGTGGAAACATCCTCTCCACATCCACTCTATCCAAGCCTTTCACTATTCTGTAAGTTTCAATGAGATCCCCCCTCATTCTTCTAAACTCGAGCGAGTACAGGCCCAGTGCCGTCCAACGCTCATCATAGGTTAACCCACTCGTTCCTGGGATCATTCTTGTAAACTTTAAATATTGTGGTGGTACCAGCCTCAACTACCTCCTCCAGCAGCTTGTTCCATTACACCCACCACCCTCTGTGTAAAAACGTTACCCCTCGGGTTCCTATTGCATCTTTGTCCCCTCACCTTAAACCTATGTCTTCTGGTTCTTGATTCCCCTAATCTAAACCCCTTGTACACCTCTGCATGATCACCCCTCATCCTCCTGCTCTCCAAGGAATATCGTCCCAGCCATATTCCTGTGTAGGAAGGAACTGCAGATGCTGGTTTACACAGAAGATAAACACAAAATGCTGGAGTAACTCAGCGGGACAGGCAGCATCTCTGGAGAGAAGGAACGGGTGACGCTTCAGATCGTGTCTGATGAAGGGTCTCGACCCGAAATGTCACCCGTTCCTTTGCTCCAGAGATGCTGCCTGGCCCGCTGGGCTACTCCAGCATGTTGTGTCTTTGATTTAAACCAGCCTCTGCAGTTTTTGCAGTTATATTTATTTCTTGTAGTGATAGTTTGCATTATCTTTGGTGCATAAGCAGCGTCTTTCCCACACCTGTCAGTTGTTGCTCTTGTTACAGGCGGAAAGGTGAGCCTGAGAAGGCGGAGAGCTACTTGCAGGAGGCGCTGAGGACCTACCTGTCGGAGGGCTGGGCTCTCCTCATTGCCCACACCAGGAAACAGCTGGCCGAGTGTCAGAAACGCCTGCAGCAGACCCAGAAGTATCCTTACAGCGCAGCCCCGGGTAGAGACCCCGGTTCCATCCCGACTATTCAGTATTTCCTATATTATCATTTCCCTGAGTATTTACATGCACAGAAGAAACAAAACATTGGTTCTCATCAGTTCCTGTCAGTGCAGTTAATAAAAGCAGAATAAATACATACAACTTTAAAATTATTACCTATAGTAGACCTAAAATTGAGCTAAAAACAGACATTCAAACCGAACAGTGACTTTACCTTGACAGGAGTCTAGCTGTCAAAGTTTGGGCGAGGTTAGATGTGTGGGTGTATGATGTATGAGGAGGGGACACAGTCCGTTAACCAGTCTTCTTGCCTGTGGGAAGCTGTTGGACTATGGGTGCTGTCGGTACAGAGTTTGTACGTTCTCCCTGTGACCTGCGTGGGTATTCTCCGGGTGCTCCGGTTCCCTCCCACACTCCAAAGACATACAGGTTTTGTACGTTAATTGGATTTGATAAATTGTAAATTGTCCCTAGTGTGTGTAGGATATTGCTGGGGTACGGGACGATCGCTGGTGGGCCGAACGGCCTGTTTTTGCTCTGTATCTGTAAGGTAAAGTGTAAATGAGAGGATGCGTCCATCTGAGCTGCGTACACACACGTGGATGGAGCGTTTCCAGCTGAGAGCCCTGCCCCTGGGGCAGAAACGGGCAACCCTGCCCCTGAGGCAAACGCAGGCAACCCTGCCCCTGGGGCAAACGCAGGCAACCCTGCCCCTGGGGCAGACATAGGCAACCCTGCCCCTGGGGCAGACACAGGCAACCCTGCCCCTGGGGCAGACACAGGCAACCCTGCCCCTGGGGCAAACGCAGGCAACCCTGCCCCTGGGGCAAACGCGGGCAACCCTGCCCCTGGGGCAGACACAGGCAACCCTGCCCCTGGGGCAGGCACAGGCAGCCCCGCCCCTGGGGCAGACACAGGCAGCCCCGCCCCTGGGGCAGACACAGGCAGCCCCGCCGCTGGGGCAAACGCAGGCAACCCTGCCCCTGGGGCAGACACAGGCAACCCTGCCCCTGGGGCAGACACAGGCAACCCTGCCCCTGGGGCAGACACAGGCAACCCTGCCCCTGGGGCAGACACAGGCAACCCTGCCCCTGGGGCAGACACAGGCAACCCTGCCCCTGGGGCAAACGCAGGCAACCCTGCCCCTGGGTTGGGCTTATTACCACACTGTATGCCACACTGTATGACTCATGTTGCTGGAGTAACTCAGTGGGACAGGCGGCATCTCTGGCGAGAAGGAATGGGTGACGTTTCAGGTCGAGACTCTTCTTCAGACACCATGTGAAATGCCACCCATTCCCTCTCCCCAGAGATGCTGCCTGACCCGCTGAGTTACTCCAGCGTGTGTTTTTCTCACAGAGAGTTGTGAGTCTGTGGAATTCTCTGCCTCAGAGGACGGTGGAGGCCGGTTCTCTGGATACTTTCAAGAGAGAGTTAGATAGGGCTCTTAAAGATAGCGGAGTCAGGGGATATGGGGAGAAGGCAGGAAGGGGGTACTGATTGGGGATGATCAGCCATGATCACATTGAATGGCGGTGCTGGCTCGAAGGGCCGAATGGCCTACTCCTGCACCTATTGTCTATTGTGCTTATCAATATTCATACTGCTGGGTTGTGAGCCGCCCGAGTGGAATATGAGTCTTTCACACGCGTGTCATGTGTGTCCATGTGGTTAGCGTGTGGTGTGTGTGTGCTGCGTAGCCGGGTGCCGGTTGTTGCTGCCTTGACCAGGCGTGCCAGCTACCTCCAGACCAGCAGCCTGCTGGCATCTGACCGATGCCTGGCAGAGACGGAGCGCACACACTACTGCCAGGAGATCCTGAAGATGGCTGCAATGCCCCACGCACAACAGGGTAAGCTCCTCCGCCTCTGCACTGCCTGGGGGGGGGGGGGGGGAGAGAGGGTACGGACTGACGATGGGGGGGGGGTGGGGATAGCTGCTGCCTCACAGCGCCAGAGACCCGGGTTCCATCCTGACCATGGGTGCTGTCTACGGAGTTTGTACGTTCTCCCCGTGACCTGCGTGGGTTTTCTCCGGGCGCTCCGGTTTCCTCCCACACTCTAAAGACGTGCAGGTTTGTCGGTCGTACTCCTAACATGTCCTATCCATGTGCCTGTCAAACTGTTTGTTAAACGTTGGGATAGTCCCAGCCTCAACTACCTCCTCCGGCAGCTCGTTCCATACATCCACCACCTATGGGTGACAGGTCACGTGTGCTGCTGGGTTTGGGTGCTGGGTGCCTGTATGGGGTGGGTGCTGTGGTGTATGGGGTGGGTGCTGGGTGGGTGCTGGGGTGGGTGGGGTGGGTGCTGTGGTGGGTGGGGTGGGTGTTGGGGTGGGTGGGCTGGGTGCCTGTATGGAGTGGGTGGTGGGTGCAGGCTCTGATGCCTGTGTGCTTTGCCCCCTACAGAGGAGCGTGTGCCACTGGGCATGGAGGGCTTTGCCAGGCTGCGGAGGCTGCGGATGGAGCCGGCGGGAGCGGTGGTTCACGTGGGCGGCACGCTGGACATGGAGCTGACCATTCACAGTCTGATGCCCGTGGCCGTGCCCCTTGACCAGCTCTCCCTGCACCTGCACCTGTCCCCGGCCAAGGGGGCGGGGAGGGGGTGTGAGGGGGCGGGGAGGGCAGGGACAGCCGCTGGCACGGTGGTGTTCCCCGGCGCGGGCAGCGGGCGGGGCGGCGGGCAGACGGGCGTGGAGCTGTACGAGCTGCACGATCGCAGCCCCTCCGACAACAGTCTGACGTCCAGCAGCATCGTCTGCAAGAACATGCACCTGCTGCTGCGCCGGCAAGAGAGCTGCAGCTCCATCGAGCGCTCCGCTGCACCGCTGCCCGAGGACAGCGCGCGCTCCCTGCATGTCGCTGCATTGGTGCTGCTGCCCGGAGACAACAACGTGACCTTCACCGCACAGGCAGGTGCCCGCAATCCAAAATTATCACTGTCCCCCCTGTCCACCACCCCCCCCCGTCCACCACCCCCCCCCCATAAACCCCCCCCTCCACGCCAGCACCCCCTCCCCACCGCCCCCCTCATCTCCACCGCCCCCTCCCCCCCTCCCCCCAACTTTGTCCACACTCCCCATAACGTCACCCTCTCCCTGTCTGTGTGTGGGACCCGTCCCCCAGCAAGGGTCAGCGTATGTGGGTGGGTGTGTGTGTGTGTGTCTGTCTGTCTGTGTCTGTCTGTCTGTCTGTGTCTGTCTGTGTGTGTCTGTCTGTGTGTGTCTGTCTGTGTGTGTCTGTCTGTGTGTGTCTGGCTGTGTGTGTGAGGGTCAGTCTGTGTGTGTGAGGGTCAGTCTGTGTGTGTGAGGGTCAGTCTGTGTGTGGGTGGGTCAGTCTGTGTGTGGGTCAGTCTGTGTGTGGGTCAGTCTGTGTGTGGGTCAGTCTGTGTGTGGGTCAGTCTGTGTGTGGGTCAGTCTGTGTGTGGGTCAGTCTGTGTGGGTCAGTCTGTGTGTGGGTCAGTCTGTGTGTGGGTCAGTCTGTGTGTGGGTCAGTCTGTGTGGGTCAGTCTGTGTGTGGGTCTGTCTGTGTGTGGGTCTGTCTGTCTGTGTGTGTGGGTCTGTCTGTCTGTGTGTGTGGGTCTGTCTGTCTGTGTGTGTGGGTCAGTGTGTGTGTGTGTGTGGGTCAGTGTGTGTGTGTGTGTGGGGGTCAGTGTGTGTGTGTGGGGGTCAGTGTGTGTGTGTGTGTGGGTCTGTGTGGGTGTGTGTGGGTCTGTCTCTGTGTGAGTGTGTGAGGGTCAGTGTGTGTGTGGGTCAGTGTGTGTGTGGGGGTCTGTGTGTGTGTGGGGGTCTGTGTGGGTGTGTGTAGGTCTGTCTCTGTGAGTGTGTGAGGGTCAGTGTGTGTGTGTGGGGGTCTGTGTGTGTGTGGGGGTCTGTGTGTGTGTGGGGGTCTGTGTGTGTGTGGGAGTCTGTGTGTGTGTGTGGGTCACTGCCACGGTGTTTGTGTTTGTTCAGGCCAAGGAGGCGGGCACGTACACCCTGCGCCAGCTGTGTGCCACCGTGGGCCGGATCCACTTCACCCTCCCACACATCTACCCCATCGTCCAGTATGATGTTTACTCTCAGGAGCCTCAGCTGAAGGTGGAGCCACTGACCGGTGAGTCCCCGTGACCGATCATGCAGTGTGGAAGCAGGCCCTTCGGCCCAACTTGTCTATGCTGCCCAACATCTACACTAGTCCCACGTGCCAGCTTTTGGCCCATATCCCCTCCAAACCTGTCCCATCCATGTACCTGTCCATATGTTTTTTTAAATGCTGTGATAGTCCTCGCCTCAACTACCTCCTCCGGCAGCCCGTTCCACACGCCCGCCACCCTCTGTGTACAAAAAAAATAGTTATTCTTCAGGTTCCTATTAAATCTTTCCCCCTCATCTCAAACCTATGGCTCTCGATTCCCCCACTCTGGGCAGAAGACTGGGGTTACACAAAAGGCTGGAGAAACTCAGCGGGTGCAGCAGCATCTGAGGAGCGAAGGAGATAGGAGACGTTTCGGGTCGAAACCCTTCTTCAGACTAAGAAGGGTCTCGACCCGAAAGGTCGCCTATCTCCTTCGCTCCTTAGATGCTGCTGCACCCACTGAGTTTCTCCAGCCTTTTGTGTACCCTCGATTTTCCAGCATCTGCAGTTCCTTCTTTAACACTGGGCAGAAGACTGTCCGTTTACCTAATCTATTCCTCTCATGGTTTTACACACCTCTATAAGACCACCTCACACCTTACACACTATAAGATCACCCCTCATCCTCCTGCGCTCCAAGGAATAGAGTCCAAGCCTGCTCAACCTCTCCCTCTAGTCCTGGCGACCTCCTCGTAAATCTTCTCTGCGCCCTTTCCAGCTTGACAACAACTTTCCTGCAACACGGCGCCCAGAACTGAATGCAATATTCTAAATGCGGCCTCACCAACGTCTTGTACAACTGCGACGTGACCTCCCAACTTCTATACTCAATATTGTTCAGGACAGAACTGCAGATGCTGGAACAATCGAAGGTGGACAAAAAATGCTGGGGAAACTCAGCGGGTGAGGCAGCATCTATGGAGAGAAGGAAATTGGTGACGTTTCGGGTCGAGACCCTCCTTGGAAGGAATAGGTGACGTTTCGGGTCGAGACCCTTTGGGTCTCGACCCGAAACGTCGCCTATTCCTTCTCTCCATAGATGCTGCCTCAACCACTGAGTTTCTCCAGCATTTTACGTATCCCTGCTGTATACTCTGGCTGATGAAAGCCAATGTACCCAAAGGATTTTTGACCACCTGATCTACCTGTGATACCACTTTCAGTCAACTATGTACCTGTACTCCGACATCCCTCTACTCTACGACACTACCCAGAGCCCCACCATTCACTGTGTAGGCCCGGCCCATTCTCGTGCTCCCAAAATGCAACACCTCACATTTCTCTGTCTTAAATCCCATCAACCATTCAGTAGTAAATAGGTGCAAGAGTAGGCCATTCGGCCCTTCGAGCCAGCACCGCCATGCATGGTGATCATCCACAATCAGTACCCCGTTCCTGGTTTCTCCCCATATCCCTTGATTCCGTTAGCCCCAAGAGCTAAATCCTACTCTCTCTTGAAAGCATCCAGTGAATCGGCCTCCACTGCCGTCTGTGGCAGGGAATTCCACAGATTCACAACTCTGAGTGAAAAGGTATTTCCTCATCTCCGTTCTAAATGGCCTACCCCTTATTCTTAAACTGTGGCCCCTGGTTCTGGACTCCCCCAACATCTGGAACATGTTTCCTGCCTCTAGCGTGTCCAAACTCTTATATGTTTCAATAAGATTCCCCCTCATCCTTCTAAATTCCAGCGTGTACAAGCCCAGCTGCCCAACCGATCAAATTTCTGCTGCAAATTTTGACAACCATCTTCACTATATGAAAACCACCCACTTTAGTATCATCAACAAACTTGCTAATCTTGCCCTGTATGTTCACATTGATCTAGATGACAAACAGTAACAGGTGCAGCACCAAACCCTGAGACACAGCACTAGTCACAGGCCTCCAGTCCGAGAGGCAACCGTCTACCATCCACAACTATCTTCGGTGTAAACCAGCATCTACAGTTCCTTCCTGCACATGTAGTTCAGCCTGAAGAAAAGAACACGACCTGAAACGTCACCTATCCATGTTCCCCACAGATGCTGCCTGACTGACCCGCTGAGTTACTCCAGCACTCTGTGAAACGTCACCTATCCATGTTCTCCACAGATGCTGCCTGACCCGCTGAGTTACTCCAGCACTCTGTGAAACGTCACCTATCCATGTTCTCCACAGATGCTGCCTGACCCGCTGAGTTACTCCAGCACTCTGTGAAACGTCACCTATCCATGTTCCCCACAGATGCTGCCTGACCCGCTGAGTTACTCCAGCACTCTGTGAAACGGTCACCTATCCATGTTCTCCACAGATGCTGCCTGACTGACCCGCTGAGTTACTCCAGCACTCTGTGAAACGTCACCTATCCATGTTCCCCACAGATGCTGCCTGACTGACCCGCTGAGTTACTCCAGCACTATGTGAAACGTCACCTATCCATGTTCTCCACAGATGCTGCCTGACTGACCCGCTGAGTTACTCCAGCACTCTGTGAAACGTCACCTATCCATGTTCCCCACAGATGCTGCCTGACCCGCTGAGTTACTCCAGCACTCTGTGAAACGTCACCCTATCCATGTTCCCCACAGATGCTGCCTGCCTGACCCGCTGAGTTACTCCAGCACTCTGTGAAACGGCACCTATCCATGTTCTCCACAGATGCTGCCTGACTGACCCGCTGAGTTATTCCAGCACTCTGTGAAACGTCACCTATCCATGTTCCCCACAGATGCTGCCTGACTGACCCGCTGAGTTACTCCAGCACTCTGTGAAACGTCACCTATCCATGTTCTCCACAGATGCTGCCTGACCCGCTGAGTTACTCCAGCACTCTGTGAAACGTCACCCATCCATGTTCCCCACAGATGCTGCCTGACCCGCTGAGTTACTCCAGCACTCTGTGAAACGTCACCTATCCATGTTCCCCACAGATGCTGCCTGACTGACCCGCTGAGTTACTCCAGCACTCTGTGAAACGTCACCTATCCATGTTCCCCACAGATGCTGCCTGACCCGCTGAGTTACTCCAGCACTCTGTGAAACGTCACCCATCCATGTTCCCCACAGATGCTGCCTGACCCGCTGAGTTACTCCAGCACTCTGTCCTCTCTCGGGTCAGTGTGAGCAGCCCGTGACCCACCAGGACAATCGAGGGCGTTTGCCCGTATCTCCGTCACACCCGCCATCTCCAGGACCGGTGCGCGCTGTGTTTTGTCGCCGGGGTTGGCGTAGCGGAGTCTCGCCGGGGCGTGTGCGACGGGTTGACGGGGCGGCGTGTGTGCCGGCGGAGGCCCAGAGCTGACTGTGTCCTCCGCTCTTTCCCCAGAGAGTCTGCTGGCGGGCATCTCGCAGAGGGTGAGGTTCACCGTCCACACGGGGGCACTACGCGGTGAAGAGTGGCGACGCACTACAGCTCAGCATCACCGACACCTTGCCCATCCTGCACGCCGCCAGCAGCACCGCCACCGTGGCCACCAACAGCGGGGTGAGGCGGGCAGCGCCAACGGCCACGGGAACCCACTGACCGACCCCCCCACCCCACTGACCACCACACCCAACCCCACCGAGCAGCAAACACCACTGGTCAGGGCCAGTCTAGAGGGAGCGTCACTCTGTGTCTACCCCGTGTGGTCCCTACCCCTGGGAGTGTGTGACGGGACGCTGTAAAGGGACCTTCACTCTGCATCCAACCATTTACCAAATAAAAGTTTATTCACATATCCGCACTGCGGGCAGCACGGTGGCGCAGCGGTAGAGTTGCGGTCTGTGCGGAGTGTAGTCTGTGCGGAGTTTGCACGTTCTCCCCGTGACCTGCGTGGGTTTTCTCCGGGTGCTTAGGTTTCCTCCCACTTCCCAAAGATGTGCGGGTTTGTAGGTCAATCGGCCCCTCGTGGATGAGAAATTGGGATAACATTGAACCAGTGTGAATGGTGATCAGCCTGGACTGGGTGGGCCGAAGTGAGAGGAGCAGCATTAGGCCATTCGGCCCATCAAGTCTTCTCCACCATTCAGTCATGGCTGATCTAACTTTCCCTCCGAACCCCATCGTTGCCTTGTTATATCTTTCAATCAATGCACTCCGTTTTGCCAGCATATTGAAACCTAGAAAATAAGTGCAGGAGTAGGCCATTCGGCCCTTCAAGCCAGCACCACCATTCAATGTGATTATGGCTGATCATCCACAATCAGTACCCCCGTTCCAGCCTTTTCCCCATATCCCCTGACTCCACTATCTTTAAGAGCCCTATCTAGCTCTCTCTTGAAAGCATCCAGAGAACCGGCCTCCACCGCCCTCTGAGGCAGAGAATTCCACAGACTTGCAAGTCATAAATCGTTACCCCATTCCTGCTTTTTCCCCGGTTATTCCCTGGAGCTAAATCTAACTCCCTCTTGCAAACATTGGCGGGAGCTTCACGCTGTGTCTAACCGCCAGCTCGATGTACACAGTGTTGTAACCAGGTTGTTCTTGTGATTTGCCTCTGGACCAGACCGAGTGTCGGAGTCTCCGCTGAGCATCCAGTCGTCGGGGAAGGTGACGAGCATCTCTCTGCCCGCGGCCCCAGACTACCACGTCATCGAGTTTGACCTCCACGTGATCTGCCACTTGCCGTCCACACTGCCCACAGGCCCCAGACTCCGACCGGCCCAGCGCGGAGGTGAAGCCAGCCCGCAAAGGCCCCGAGAAAGCCAGGCCCGAGCTCCCCTGTATGACTTCCATCGACCAGAAGGTGCGGCAACATTAGTCCAGTTTATCTGCCGTACACGTTGATAGCGAAAGTTGAGTTTAGGAGCTAGGAGGCCCTTCTGCACCGCACCTGGAGTATTGTGTGCAGTTCTGGTCTCCTCATTTAAGGGAGGACATTCTTGCAGTGAGATCATAAGGTCAAAAGAATAGGAGTAGAATTAGGCCATTCGGCCCATCAAGTCTACTCTCCTATTCAATCTTGGCCGATCTATCTCTCCCTCCTAACCCCATTCTCCTGCCTTCTCCCCATAACCCCTGACACCCGCACTAATCAACAATCTGTCTGTCTCCACCTTAAATATATTCAAATATAACAAGAGGAATCGAATATAGGAGCAAAGAGGTCCTTCTGCAGTTGTACAGGGCCCTAGTGAGACCATACCTGGAGTATTGTGTGCAGTTTTGGTCCCCTCATTTTTGGAAGGACATTCTTGCTATTGAAGGAGTGCAGCGTAGGTTTACAAGGTTAATTCCCGGGATGACGGGGCTGTCATATGCTGAGAGAATGGAGTGGCTGAGCTTGTACACT
>CAUPSL010001141.1:0-69199 GCA_963514005.1 Raja brachyura
TTTTGCCGAACATCTCTGCTCGGTCCGCATTAACCTGACCTCCCGGTGGCTCAGCACTTCAACTCTTCAACCCCTCCAATTCCGTATCCGACCCTCTCTGTCCTGGGCTCCTCCACGGCCAGAGTGAGCAACACCACAGATTGGAGGAACAGCACCTCATATTCCGCTTGGGAGTCTGCATTCTCTTGGCATGAACATTGAATTCTCTCAATCCTGTTAATCCTTGTTGTCTCCTCCCCTTCCCACCTCTCCCAAGGCCCTCGGGCTCCTCCTCCTCCTTTTCCTTTCTACCCCCCCCCCCCCCCCCCCCCCCGCCTCCCCCCTCATTAGTCTGAAGAAGGGTTTCGGCCCCAAACGTTGCCTATCTCCTTCGCTCCATAGAAGCTGCTGCACCCCGCTGAGTTTCTCTAGCATTTTTGTGTACCCCCAAAAAGTAGCTCGGATGTAGGGTGTAAGTTGCAGCAGGAGGTAAAACTGGCATACAACAAAGGTAATGCCACTGTGGTGATGGGGGGTTTCAATATGCAGGTAGACTGGGAAAATCAGGTTGGTTCAGGACCCCAAGAAAGAGAGTTTGTGGAGTGGCTCCGAGATGGATTCAGAAAGCAGCTTGTAATGGAGCCGACCAGACAAAAGGCAATTCTGGACTTAGTGTTGTCCAATGAAGCAGATTTGATTAGAGAATTCGAGGGAACGGAACTACTTGAAGGTAGTGATCATAATATGATTAGTTTTAATCTGCACTTTGAGAAGGAGAAGGTTAAATCGGAAATGTCAGTGGTGCAATTGAACAAAGGGGACTATGAAGGCATGAGAGGGGAGCTGGCCAAGGTTTCTGACCTGTCTTAAATGCCCCCCCCTCCTTTATTCTAAGACTGTGGCCCCTGGTTCTGGACTCGCCCAACAGTGGGATCATTTTTCCTGCATCGAGCTTGTCCAGTCCTTTTATAACTTTATATGTTTCTATAAGAAACCCCCTCATCCTTCTAAACTCCAGTGAATACAAGCCTAGTATTTTCAATCTTTCCTCATATGACAGTCCCGCCATCCCAGGGATCAATCTCGTGAACCTATGCTGCACTGCCTCAATCACAAGGATGTCCTTCCTCAAATTAGGAGACCAAAACTGTATGCAATACTCCAGATGTAGTCTTATCTGAGCCCTATACAACTGCAGAAGAACCTCTCTATTCCAATACTGAAATCCTCTTGTTATGAAGGCCAACATTCTTCACTTCCTTCACTGCCTTCTTCTTCTTCTTACATATGGCGTGCACAGCCTAAAGTTGTCGGACAACTTGTTCTATTTGATCTTATTTGGTTGTGCACGCCGGGTTGATTGCATTTGGCGAAACAGGGTGGACCACGTGAACGTTGCAATCTCCCACCCCCTTCACTGCTTGCTGTACCTGCATGCCAACTTTCAGTGACCGGTGTATAAGGGCACCCAGGTCTCGCTGTACCTCCCTCTTCCTTTTACTGCTATCCAAATGCCCCATTATTACATCTTTAATAATTGACACCAGCATCTATCCCACAGTGAAGTCAGGTTAACTGGTCTGTAATTCCTCGTTTTCTCTCCTTTCTTGAAAAGTAGGATAACATTAGCTATCCTCCAATCCACAGGAACTGATCCTGAATTTATTGAACGTTGGAAAATGATCACCAATGCGTCCACTATTTCTGGAGCCACCTCCCTGAGGACCCTGGGATGCAGACCATCAGGCCCAGGGGATTTATCATCCTTCAGTCCCATTAGCCTACCCAATACAATTTCTCGCCTAATTAAAATTTATATCAGTTCCTTGACCGCCTTAGATCCTCTGTCCTCCAGTACTTCTGGGAGATTGTTTGTGTCTTCCTTCGTGGAGTCAGATGCAAAGTACCTGTTCAGAACTCTTCTGCCATTTTCTTGTTCCCCATAATAATTTCACCTGTGTCGGCCTTCAAGGCCCAACATTTGACTTTTCTATTATTTTTCCCTTAACATATCTAAATAAGCCTTTGCTGTCCTTCTTTATATTCCTGGCCAGCTTCCCCTTGTAGTTCATTTTTTCAGCCCATATTGCCTGTTTTGTTTCCTTCTGTTGTCCTGTGAAGGTTTCCCAATCATCTGGCTTCTGGCTACTCTTTGCTGTATTATACATCTTTTCTTTTAGTTTTATCCCTCGCTTTATCTCTCTCCATCTCGATATCTCTATCTCTCTGTCTCTCTCTTTATCTCTCGCTGTCTCTCTCTCAATGTCTACCTCTCTATATCTCTCTCGCTTTATCTCTCGCTGTCTCTCTCTATCTCTGTCTCTATCTATCTCTCTCTCTCTCTCTCTCTCTTTATCTCTCGCTGTCTCTCTCTGTCTACCTCTCTCTATCTCTGTCTCTATATCTCTCTCTCGCTTTATCTCTCGCTGTCTCTCTCTATCTCTCTGTCTCTAGCTCTCTCTCCCTTTATCTCTCGCTGTCTATCTATGTCTACCTCTCTCTCTCTCTCTCTATCTCTCTCGCTTTATCTCTCGCTGTCTCTATCTCTCTCTTTCTCTCTCTATCTCTCGCTGTCTCTATCTCCATCGCTCTCTATCTCTGTCTCTATCTCTCTGTCTCTCTCTATCTCCATCTCTATCTAACTCTCTCTATGTCTATCTCTCTCTATCTCTCTGTCTATATCTCTCTCTCTCTCTCTCTCGCTGTCTCTTTCTCTCTCTATCTCTCTGTCTCCTTCTCTATCTCTCTCTATCTCTCTGTTACTATCTCCCGCTGTCTCTCTCTCTGTCTGCTCCTCGCACCCGTTGCTTGGGCGGGACGCGGTTGATTGGTCGGAAGCAAGGAGGGGGTGGGAGCTGGCCCTTTGTGACGTTGATGGGGCGGGACTCTGCTCCCATTGGCCGCTGGCGCTGCCCGTCAGTCGCCAGGTCGACGGGGCCTCTGCCAGCGCCGGGAGCTCAGGTGAGAACAGCCGCCGCCGCCTTCCGGCCCCGCGTGCTTTCCCCACCCCCTGCGCCTTCCCGAGGGAGATCCTGCGGCTGTCGACCCGAAGAGCCGGAGCCCGAGGCAGGCGAGCGAGCGAGAAAGGGGCGGGGGGGGGGGGGGGGTGAGTGAGGTCCTCTGGCCTTGCGACCGTGGCGCCCACCTGGCGGTGACGTCAGGGCGCCGGTCATGTGCGCCGTGCGTGTGAGGTGCGGAGCGGGGTTACGTCACGACGCAGAGCGGGGAACGTCACGTTGCAGGACGGGGTTACGTCACGCAGCAGGGCGAGGCTACGTCACAGGGCAGGGCCGCCCCCCCTCCTCTTCCACCCCCCTCTCCCCTCACTCTCTTCCCTCCTCCCCTTCCCCTCACTTCCACTGTCCTCATTCCTCTTCCCCACTTGCCTCCTCAGCACCTCTCCACTCCTTCCCCCTCCCCTCCCCTCTCCCCCCCCCTCAAGCACTAGTAATGTTCACGCATTAGTAATGTGCTGTTTGCCAGCTTGTTGACCATCTGTGTTCCATTCCTGCAGGGTTCAGGAGCCATTGCTGTGGACGGGGAGACGGGAACGCGCGCGACCATTGAGGGCGGCCAGGGTACCGATGAGTCCTCCATTTGCTTGGTGTGCGAGCTGAGCTTCGAGGGGCTGAGCTTCGATGCAGGACCACATGACGGGACACAACAAGGAGAAACGTTATGAGTGTGACGTGTGTGGCAAGGCCTGGCAGAGGCCGAGCGAGCTGGAGATCCACCGGAGAATGCACACGGGAGAGCGCCCCTTCGACTGCTCGGAGTGTGACAAGACGTTCACCTGCTACAGCAACCTGCTGCAGCACAAAAGCGTGCACTCGGGCGAGAGACCCTTCATCTGCACCGACTGCGGCAAGAGCTTCACGAGGGGGTATGAGCTGAAGATCCACCGGCAAGTGCACACGGGCGAGAAGCCCTATGGCTGCTCCACCTGTGGCAAGAGCTTTGCCCGGTTGTCGGGGCTGCAGGTGCACCGGCGGGTACACAGCAGTGAGCGGCCCTTCACCTGCTCCGACTGTGGCAAAGACTTCAAGTCGTCCACCCACCTGAAGATGCACAGGCGCCTGCACACCGGGGAGCGGCCTTACACCTGCAGCGACTGCGGAAAGGGCTTCACCCGCTCCAGCAACCTGTTGAAGCACCAGCACACCCACACCGGCGAGCGCCCCTACACTTGCGCAGAGTGCAGCAAGGGCTTCCCCAACTCCACCAGGCTGTTGTCCCACCAGCGTGTGCACGCCGGCGATCATCCGGTTCCCAGCCCGATATGTGGAGAGCACTATGCTATGTCCTCCCACGCCATGTCTCACCAGCACGTGCACACCAGTGGCCAGCCTTACGACTGTCCATACTGCAGTGAGGCGTTTAACAGCTCGCGAGGGTTGCGGCAGCACCGGCGGGCCCATGCCGGTGAGCAGCTGCTCCCACTGTGGCAAGCGTTCCAAGAGCGCACGGGGGCTACGAGAGTACCAGCGGGTACACACTGGAGAGAGACCCTTTGTGTGCGCTGAGTGTGGCAAGGGTTTCACCTGCATGTCCTGTGGCAGCATCGGCGTACCCACAGCGGTGGGCGTCCCTTCCCCTACCCATCCTGTGGTAAGGGCTTCAACCACCTTGACCACCTGCTGGAGCACAGGCGAGTCCACACCAGCCAGCGCCCCTTCAACTGCCCGCTCTGTGCCAAGGCCTTTGCCCGCTCCTCCAGCCTGCTGGATAGGTGCTGTTTAGGTAGACACAAAATGCTGGAAGGAATGGGTAACATTTCAGGTCGAGTCCTTTCTTCAGTCACGACCCGAAACGTCACCCATTCCTTCTCTCCATAGTTACTGCCTATCCCGCTGAGTTACTCCAGCATTTTGTGTCCTTTTTTGTAAACCAGCATCTGCAGTTCCTTGTCTTTAAACCATTCTGGTTAACCCTCTCTGCACCTTCCCCAAAGCCGCCACATATGTCCTGTAATGGAGTGACCAGAACTGTATGCAATACTCCAAATGCTACCTGACCAATGTCCCTTAAAGCTGCACATATACATATACATTCCTCTCTCATTGTCTAACACAATTTTATCTCCTTATTTTCTCTCGCCTCTGACACTGCACTCATCTGCCGATCACCCCATCATCTGTTAACATAGTGTCAGTCTGAAGAAGGGTTCCGACCCGAAAGAGTACCAATCCGTCCCTATCAGGTCTCCACAGATGCTGCCTGACCCACCGCGTTACTCCAGCACTGTGTTTGGTCCTTATCCCTTTATACCTGTCCTATCCATGCACCTGTCTAACTGTTTCATAAATGTTGTGATAGTCCCAGCCTCAACTACCTCATCCGGCAGCTTGTTCCATACACCCACCAGCCTTTGTGTAAAAAAGTTACCCCTCAGATTCCTATTAAATCTTTTCCCCTTCACCTTGAACCCATGTCCTCTGGTCCTCGATTCCCCCACTCTGAGCATGAGACTCTGTGCATTTATCTAAATTGTGTTCCATACAAGATCCCGGCATCTGCAGTTTCTTGTATCTCCCTCACCTGTATCCACCTATCACTTCTGAACAAGGGTCTCAACCTGAAACGTCACCCATTCCTTCTCTCCAGAGATGCTGCCTGCTCCAGCATTTTGTGTCCACCTATCACTTGCCAGGCTTTGTCCAGCCCCTATCTCTCTTTTCCAGCTTTCTTCCCCCCTCCCTCACCAGTCAGTCTGAAGAAGAGTCCTGACTTAAAACGTTGTCTGTCCATTCCCTCTAAAGTGGTGGAGGAACTCAGTGGGTCAGGCCGCATCTGTAGAGGGAAGGGAATCTAAGGCGACCACTCCCACCTCTCCTTTCCAACTTTTTCCACCCCCACACCAAGCAGTCTGAAGAAGGGACCTGACCTAGAATGTTGCCGGTCCATGCTCTCCAGAGGTGCAAGTTACTCCAGGATATTGTGTCTCTTTTTGTAAACCAATAACTGCTGTTCCTTGTATCTAGACTAGGCGTGCATTTCACCGTACACTTGCGCTCGCCCCGCCAAGGCCTGCTGGATCTCCCGGTTGCCAACCATTTAAACTCCCCTTCCCACTCCCACAGATCTTTCTGTCCTGGCACTCCTCCAATGCCAGAGTGAGGTGACATGCAAACTGAAGAACAGCACCTCAGAGCTTACAGCCCAATGACATGAACATTGAATTCTCCAAATTAAGGAGACTCCCCCCTCCTAATCAACTCCTGGAGTCTGTTCTGACCACATTGCTTTTTTCCAGCTTTCTCCCCAGACTCCAAAAAAGGGTCCAGACCCGCCATGTTTAAGAATAAGGGGTAAGCCATTTTGAACGGAGACGGGGAAACACTTTTTCACAGAGCTGTGAGTCTGTGGAATTCTCTGCCTCACAGGGCGGTTGAGCTCGGTTCTCTGGATACTTTCAAGAGAGAGCTAGATAGGGCTCTTAAAGATAGCGGAGTCAGGAGATATGGGGAGAAGGCAGGATCGGGGTACTGATTGTGAATGGTGTACTCCTGCGCCTATTTATTGTGCATTCCCCTTCAAAGTTCCGGTACAATTCAGCAGGTCAGCCATCCATGGTGGGAAACGGATTTAGTAGTTTTCTAATATAAGCCCTGCTTGGCCCTGTCAAGGAGCTGAAACATAGAAAATAGGTGCAGGAGTAGGCCATTCGGCCCTTCGAGCCTGCACCGCCATTCAATATGATCATAGCTGATCATCCAATTCAGTATCCTGTACCTGCCTTCTCTCCATACCCCCTGATCCCTTTAGACACAAGGGCCACATCTAACTCCCTCTTACATATAGCCAATGAACTGGCCTCAACTACCTTCTGTGGCAGAGAATTCCACAGATTCATCACTCTCTGTGTGAAAAATTACTTTCTCATCTAGGTCCAAAAATACTTCCCCCTTATCCTTAAACTGTGACCCCTTGTTCTGGACATCCCCAACATCGGAAACAATCTTCCTGCATCTAGCCTGTCCAACACCTTAAGAATTCCAAGAAATCCTCTTCCTCAGCACCCCTGCCAATTTGATTCACCCAATCTATATGTAGATTGAAGTCACCCATTATAACTGTTTTACCATTGTTGCACGCATTTCTAATTTCCTGTTTGATGCCATCCCCAACTCCACTACTACTGTTAGGTGGCCTGTACACAACTCCCACTAGAATCTTCTGCCCCTTAGTGTTTCGCAGCTCTACCCATATCAATTCTACATCCTCCAAGCTAATGTCCTTCCTTTCTATTGCGTTAATCTCCTCTCTAACCAGCAAAGTTACTCCACCTCCTTTTCCTTTCTGTCTATCCCTGTGAATATTGAATATCCCTGAATGTTCAGCTCCCAGCCTTGGTCACCCTGGAGCCATGTCTCCGTGATCCCAACTATATCATATTCATTAATAACTATCTGCACATTCAACTCATTCACCTTATTACGACTGCTCCTTGCATTGTGACACAAAGCCTTCTGTCTTGTTTTTACAACACTCTTACCCCATATACACTTATGTTGAAAAGTGGCCCTTTTTGATTTAGCCCTGGATGTTTCTGCCTGCCACTTTTATTTTTCACCTTGCTACCTATTGCTTCTACCCTCATTTTACACCACTCTGTCTCTTTGCTCATGCTCCCATCCCCCTGCCACATTAGTTTCAATCCTCTCTGACAGCATTAGCAAACACTCTCCCAAGGACATTGGTTCCATTCCAGCCCATATGCAGACCGTCCTGTTTGTACTGGTCCCACCTCCCCCAGAACTAGTTCCAATGCCCGAGAAATTTGAATCCCTCCCCCTTGCACAATTTTTCAAGCCATGTATTCACCTGCAATACCCTCCTATTTCTGACTAGCACGTGGCACTGGTAGTAATCCAGAGATTATTACCTTTGAGGCCCTGCTTTGAAGTTTATCTCCTTGCTCCCTAATTTCGCCTTGTAGGACCTCATCCCGTTTTTTACCTATATCGTTGGTGCCAATGTGCACCCTCCCCCTCCAGAATGTTCTGCAGCCGTTCTGTGACATCCCTGACCCTTGCACCAGGGAGGCAACATACCATCCTGGAGTCTTGTTTGCTGCAGCAGAAACACCTATCTATTCCCCTTACAATTGAATTACAGGCAATCAACAGTACCAGCATCTTCTCATTCATATTATGCCCAAATGAAAGTGCAAATTGAGCCAAGCTGCACACAGCTCACAGAACCAACTGGCTGCCACTGGCCCAAAATCATAGTCATTTTAAAGTGTTTTTTTTTAAAGAAAGCCTCAATGCATTTGTGCCTTACGTAACAAATAAAGCAAGATTTTCCTGACCTCATTGTGTTCTTCGGAATTCTCCTGAATTCATGTTGTACTATCAATAATGAAAGAAAATGCCAACCATCTCCAGAAATGATCAGAAATTATTCTCGCCTCCATGCATATCTGTAGCCATAGGGCAGTCGGACACCTCCCCACTACTTCAAAGATAGTTCCTGCATTTGGCAATATCGTTTGGCCACTGTTGTATTTTATTTGTTTAATGGATTTGATTAGATTAGGAAATGTTTCCTTTCCCACAAGGGTCTTTTCTCTGAAGAGTTTCTATAGCAACATGCCCACTCTTGCCTTTGTAAAGAGACTGGCGATTTGCACTACAAGGTGTGACGGACAAATAATGGATTAGCTGTACAAAATAAGATCCATTGATTCAATTGTGGTCAAATCCTAGTGAACATTGTCACCTTTTTCTAATGGAGCCGTCACCAATGTTGCAGAAGAAAATGGGCAATTATTACACACACTGATCGCAAACAATGTTACATTTTGTTTCAGGCTATTCTTCACCAATCCTCACTATTTGAAGCCACTTCAGTAATGAGCATTGCTTATCTCTGCAGATAGAAAACTTTAGCTTGTTTCAGAGTGTGAGACAGACAGGGAAAGGTGTGGGGGTCCTTCAATCGAGCTGTCCACAGTGTACAGATACATAATAGTGGGTATAATGTTTAATGCAAATACATGGATTGGTGAGGTTTCAGGTCGGGACCCTTCTTCAGTCTGATTGTAGTTGGGGAGGGAAGCTGGAAGGGAGGTGAGGGTGGGACAAAGCCTCATTGCACCCCCTCCAACCTCATCTACTGTATTTGTTGTTCAAGATGTGGACTCTTATACATCTGTGGGCGAGACTAAAAGCAGACCGGGTGATCGTTTTGTGGGAACGCTTTCGTCCCGCCCACCTGAACCAACCTGATCTCACGGCTGCTGGATACTTTAATTCTCCTTCCCATTCCCACACAGACCTTTCTGTCCTCAGTCTCCTCCATTGTCAGAGTGGGGCTAAACGCACATTGAAGGAACAGCATCTCATATTTCGCTTGGGCAACTTAGAGCACAGTGGTATGAATATTGATTTCTCTAACTTCTGGTAACCCCAGCATTCCCTCTTTCTATCCCTCCCCCACCCAAGTAGCACTAGCTCCACGTTTTCACCCAACAAACACCAAACAATGGCCTGTTTCTTTTATCATCGTCACTTTTTTAACATTCATCTTTCATTCATTGTTCTTTATCTCGCCACTTCACCGTCTATAGCTCTCCTTACAAGATACAAGATACATTTATTTGTCACATGTGCCAATTGGCACAGTGAAATGTAATCACCATACAGCCATACAGTAAAAAGAAAGAACACAACATAGAGTTGATAGAATTCAACATAAAACATCCCCAGGCAGCAGGATCAAAGTTCCCCACTGTGAGGGAAGGCACCCAAGTTAGTCTCTTCCTCTGATGTTCCCCAGTGTTCACCCGTGGTCGGGGCATCCCCGAGCCCTCCGCAGTCGCCACTACAGGCGGCCCGATGTTCAGGCACGCTCGCCGGGGTGATGTAAGTCCGACATCGGGGACCTCCTCAGCAACCTGGAGCTCCGAGTGGGCCACCTCCTACTGTGTTCCAACGGCTCCCAACGTCCCCAGGGCACACCGGGCGGAGATGCAACGCTGGCGGCCCTCAGCAAAGGGCCCCAGGACTCCACTAAGTTGTTCAGCGCCGCCCGCGTTGGAAGCTCTCCAAACCAGAGCTCCACGATGATGGGGCAGCAGCCCAACGCTCCGTAGGTCCAAACAGCGACCCAGGTAGGCCTCGCCCGCTCCGCGGTGAATCCAGCGCCGCGCCGCCGCTGTTGCAGCTCTTGTCCGGTTCCCGGTCCCCGGCAGGAAACCAGCTGGTAGGCCGCGAATAGGGGGGCGAGGATGCGACTCGGAGAATTAGTCTCCCCCTTACTTCCCCCCCTCCCCCAAATATAAAAGTTATATTATCCTTACCCTTATCCCCAACCATTCTGAAGAAGGGGCTCAACCCGAAACATCACACATTCCTTCTCTCCGGAGATGCTGCCTGCCTGTCCAGCTGAGTTACTCCAGCTTTTTGTGTCCATCTTCATGTAATAGATAGATACAGGTGAGAGGAGCGGGATGATTGGCAGATGGGGGACAAGGGCCAGTGATGGGAAGAACAGGAAATGCTGTGAGAGAAGATGAGCAGAACGTGAAGTCAGAGAAAGGGATAGGTGAAAGGGGGAAATGAAGGGAAGGGAGAGGAAAAAAAAGGGGACAGACACAAAAAGCTGGAATAAGTCAGCAAGTCAGACAGCATCTCCAGAGAAAAGGAATGGGTGACGTTTTGAGTCGAGACCCTTCTTCAGACTGAGTCGGGGAAGAGGGAAATTAGAGATGTGGAAGGGTGAGGTCTGAAAATGACAGATCAAAGCAGATGCTAAGGATATGAAAAAAAGTGACGTTGTGAAAGGAAGCAGGCGATTGTTAGCTGGGGGGGAGGTGAAATCAGGTTTTGCTGAGGAAATCAGTATTTTTACACGGTACCATTTTGCTGAAAAAAAAAGTTTTTTTAAGTGCGGTCATACCCATGTAAGAGTACAAGAATGCATAACTTTGCTACCAATTAACATGTACCTTACTTGACAGTGCATTTATTGCCAACTCTTTGTATAATGTTGTTTCAACAGCTGCTTCCTGCTTGTAGCACCAGATGATGATGTGGAAGCCATTTTGGAAGCCTCCCTCTCTCATTCCTCTTTCCTCTTTCCCTCCCTCTCTCCTTCCATCCCACACACCCTCTCTCCTTCCTTTTTTTCTCCCTCCTCTCTTATTCCCTCCCTCCCTCTCCCCTTTTCCCTCCCAGAACAGTCTGTGACCCACAGCGCTGTGGCCATAGCGCTATGTGTAAAGCCCATAGCGCTGTGTTTAAAGCCCAGAGCGCTGCAGCCGGTAACGCTATATTTAGAATCCATAGCACTGTTGCAGCTCTTCGTTTAAAATCCCACGCGTTAAACTGACAGCGCTGTTTAAACCTGGAGCGAGACAGGCAGATCAAAGCGTGCAAAAATAATCATCCAGATCTTGAAATTTAATATACTAATAGATTTAATCTGCTATAATTTTTAGAGGTACAATATGATATTTTATGTCCTTGGATTTTTTAAGCTGCAAGATGAAACTGGAAGTTGGATCGATTAAACAAAAATCCGTATTTAACAAAGCAAAACGGTACATCCGTATTCTTATCGCATTTCCACACAAAATACAGAAAATCCGTACTACTTGGCAGCTCTGTAGGGTCTACTCGCCGGTGTGCAGACGCCTATGCACCTTCAGGTCCGGCGGCGACTTGAAGCCTTTGCCGCAGTCGGAGCAGATGAAGGGCCCCTCGCTGCTGTGAACCTGCCGGTGCCGTTGTAGCCCTGTCAACCAGGCAAAGCTCTCGCCACAGGTGGAGCAGCCATAGGGCTTCTCGCCCGTGTGCACCCGCCGGTGGGTCTTCAGCTGTTGCGCCTTCCTGAAGCTCTTGCCACAGTCGGAGCAGCCGAAGGGCCTGGGGAAGGGACGGACGTCGGCGTGGGTGCACTGGTGCTCCAGCAGGCTGTTGGACTGGGTGAAGCCCTTGCCGCAGTCGCTGCATGTGTAGGGCCGCTCCCCGGTGTGCAGGCGCCTGTGCACCTTCAGGTCCGTGGACGACTTGAAGACCTTGCCACAGTCGGTGCAGGTAAAGGGCCGCTCACTGCTGTGCACGCGCTGGTGCTGCTGAAGTCCCGACGACTGGGTAAAACTCTTGCCACAGATGGGGCAGCCATAAGGCTTCTCGCCCGTGTGTATCCGCCGGTGCACCCGCAGCCCATATAACCGGGCAAAGCTCTTGCCACAGGTGGAGCAGCCATGGGGCTTCTCGCTCTTGTGCACCCGCCGGTGGATTATCAGTTCTTGCGCCCTCTTGAACCTCTTGCCACAGTCGGAGCAGCGGATGGGCCTGGAGAAGGGACGGTCGCCGGCGTGCACACGCTGGTGGGACAGCAACCTGGTGGAGCGGGTGAAGCCCTTGCCGCACTGGGCGCAGGTGTAGGGGCGCTCGCCGGTGTGGGTGAGCTGGTGCTCCAGCAGATTGGTGGAGCGGGTGAAGCCCTTGCCGCAGGCGCTGCAGGTGTAGGGCCGCTCCCCGGAGTGGGTGCGCTGGTGCTCCAGCAGATTGGTGGAGCGGGTGAAGCCCTTGCCGCATTGGGCACAGGTGTAGGGGCGCTCGCCGGTGTGGCTACGCTGGTGCTCCAGAAGGCTGTAGGAGGTGATGAAGCCCTTGCCGCAGTCGCTGCAAGCGTAGGGCCACTCGCCGGTGTGCAGGCGCCTGTGCACCTTCAGGTCCGGGGGCGACTTGAAGCCTTTGCCGCAGTCGGAGCAGGTGAAAGGCCGCTCATTGCTGTGCACCAGTCGGTGGCGTTGTAGCCCCGACAACCGGGCAAAGCTCTCGCCACAGGTGGTGCAGCCATAGGGCTTCTCACCCGTGTGCACCCGCTGGTGGATCTTCAGGACCTGCGCAGTCTTGAAGCTCTTGCCGCACGCCGAGCAGTCGAAGGGGCGTTCGCCCGTGTGCACCCGACGGTGGATCTCCAGCTCGCTCGGGCACTGCAAGACCTTGCCACACACGTCGCACTCATAGTGCTTCTCCATGTTGTACCCCGTCATGTGGTCCCCCATCGAAGCTCAGCTCCTCGAAGCTCAGCCTGCACACCAAGCAGATGGGGGGGGGGGGGGGGTGCTCACCGGCACCCTGGCTGTCCCTCAATGGCCGCTCACGTCCCCGTCTCTCCGCCCACAACAACGGCTCCTAAACCCTGCAGGAGGGGAACACAGAGGGTCAACAAGCTGGCAAACAGCACATTACTAACCCGTGAACATTACTAGTGCTTGAACGGGGGGGTGGGCAAGGGGTGAGAGTGGGGGGAGGGGGAGGGGAGTGGGGGGAAGGCGGTGGGGGCAGGGGAGGGGGTGAGGGACGAGTGGGGGAAGGAGCGGAGAAGGTGGGGAGAGGGGGGAGAGGTGGTAAGGAGGCAAGGGAGGAAGTGGAGAAGAGGGATGAGGACGGTGGAAGTGAAGGGGGGGGAGCGGGGAAAGGGGTTGGAATAAGGGTGGTAGAGGAGGGGGTGAGGAGGCAAGTGAGAGGGGGGGGCTGCACCGACCTGGCGGCGCCCAGCATCTGGGCACTGCGCCAAGCCGCCCGCAAGTCCGGCAGCCAGCTGCCCTGTGCCATGACATACCCCCACCCTGCGCCGCGATATGTGCCGCACGCACGGTGCGCCATAATGTCACCCGCAATCCGAGGGGGACTGGCGATACCGCCCCGCCGGTGACTGCCGCTGAGTCACGAGGGGGATGACATGCATCTTGGGAAGAAGGTCACAGAGTGATGGAGTAACTCAGCGGGTCGGCCAGCATCTGTGGGGAATGTGGACAGGTAACGTTTCACAGAAACATACACAACAGGTGCAGGAATAGGCCATTCATCCCTTCGAGCCAGCACCACCATTCAATATGATCATGGCTGATCATCCAGAATCAGTGAGTCTGAAGAAGGGTCTCGACCCGAAACGTCGCCTATCTCCTTTGCTCCTTAGATGCAGCTGCACCCGCTGAGTTTCTCCAGCTTTTTGTGTAACCATCCAGAATCAGTACCCCGTTCATGCTTTCCCCCCACATCCCTTGATTCCGTGAGTCCACAGATAAATCTAACTTTCTGTTGAAAACCCCCAGTGAATTGGCCTCCACTGCCTTCTATGGCAGAGAATTCACCAGATTCACAACTCTCTGGGGAGAAATGTTTTTCTTCATCCCAGTCCTAAGTGGCCGATCCCTTATTCTTAAACTGTGACCCCTGGTTCTGGACTCCCCAAACATCGGAAACATGGACAAGTAGCCAAGTGTCCTGTAACCTGAAATGTTGCCCATATTTTGTCACCAGCACCTTGTACCTATATATGGCAGAGACTAGGAACTGCAGATAGTGGTTCATACACAAAAAGACACAGAGTGCTGGAGTAACATAGCAGATCAGGCAGCATCATCTCTGTTCAACGTGGATAGGCGACGTTTCAGGTCTGCAGACGGGTCGTGACCCAAAAAACGTCCCCTTTCCGTGTTCTCCACAGACGCTGCCCGACCCGCATAGTGACTCCAGCACTCGGTGACCTTCTTCCCATGATGCATGTCGGCTCCCCGCACGTGACTCTGCGCAATGGCAGGGGTGGTGACGTCAGAGCGCCGTGCGTGTGGATAACGTCGCAACGCAGGGCAGCGTTTGTACAGTGCCCGGATGCTCGGCGCCCCCAAGTTGCTGCGGTTGCCCCTCACCCCCATCCTCACGCCCCCTCCTACCACAACCCAATTCACCCCCATGCCCCCTCATACCACACCCCCACCCACACACCCTTCCTACCACACCCCCATCCCCACACCCCCACCCCTACCACACCCCCACCCCCACTCCTACCATCCCCCTACCCCCACACCCCCTATCACCCCCACACCCCCTACCACCCCCACAACCCCTCTTATCACCCCCACATCCCCTCTTACCACCCCCATTCCCCCTCCTACCACACCCCCACCCCCACTCCTACCACACCCCCACATCCCCTCCTACCACACCCCCACATTGACTCCTACCACACCCCCACTCCTACCGCCCCCACATCCCCTCCTACCACGCCCTCACCCCTCCTACCACCCCCCACCCCCTCCTACCACCCCCACATCCCCTCCTACCACACCCCCACCCCCACTCCTACCACCCCCACATCCCCTCCTACCACCCCCACATCCCCTTCTACCACCCCCTCACCCCCTCCTACCACCCCTCACCCCCTCCTACCACTCCACATCCCCTCCTACCACCCCCACATCCCCTCCTACCACACCCCACCCCCACTCCTACCACACCTCCACATCCCCTCCTACCACACCCCCACATCCCCTCCTACCACACCCCCTCCAACCCCCACGCCCCCTCCTACCACCCCCACTGCCTCTACCACAACCCCTCCTACCACACCCCCTACCACCTCCACACCTCCTCCTACCGCACCCCATTTCACCCCTCATCCTCCTGCGTTCCACGGATTAGAGACCCAGTCGACTCAACCTCTCTCTGTAGCTCAATCCCTCTAGTCCTTCGTGTCTATCTTCTCCACAGATGGTGCCTGACCTGACTCTACCCTCCCCATCCCCCCCATGAGGCGGGTCTGGTTCACCCTGAGGGGGGGAGGGAGGGGGAGGCAAGAGGGGGGGGTAAAGGTGTGGGGGTGAGAGGGGGAGGGGGAGTGGGGTGAGTGGGAGGGGTGAGTGGGGGAGGGGGTGAGTGGGGTTAGGGATGAGAGGGGGAGGGGTGAGTGGGGGGACGTGAGTATGTGAGGAGGGGGAGGGAGGTGAGTCGGTGAAGGCTGAGGGGGGAGTGAGGGGTGAGTGGGTGTGGGGTGAGTGGGTGTGAGGGGGTGTGAGTGTGTGAGGGGTAAAGGGTCTGAGTGGGGGTGAGGTGTTGGAGGGGGTGAGGGGGATGAGGGGGTTAGGCAGGGTAGGGGTGTGAGGGGGATGAGTTGGGGAGTGGGCGGTGGGGTGGTAAGGGGGATGTGAGGGCTGGGGAGGGAGGGGGATTAGGCAGGTTGGGGTGTGAGGGTGTGAGGGGGTTGAGGAGGGTGAGGGTTGGCGAGAGCGAGTGAGGGGGTGAATAGAGTGAGGAGGTGAATAGGGTGAGGGGGATGAGGGGGTAAGGAGGGAGGGGGAGGGGTTTGACGGGGATGAGGTGGTGAGGGGGGGGGGTGAGGGGGTGGTGAGGGGGTTGAGTATGGGGGGTGAAGGGGTGAGTGGCAGTGAGGGGAGGATGAGAGGGGAGGGGGGTTTGACGGGGGTGAGTGGGAGAGAGGGGTGGGGGGTTGGGGGGTGAGGGTGGGCAAGGGGGATGATGGGGGTGAGGCAGGGTAGGGGTGTGAGGGGGATGAGTTGGGGAGTGGGCGGTGGGGTGGTAAGGGGGACGTGAGGGGTGAGGGCTGGGGTTAGGAGGGGTAAGTGGGGTGGAGGGCGGGAATTGGGGGATGGGGAGGTGGGTGAGGGGGTGAGGTGGGGGAGATGGGGTGGGGGGAGGGGGATTATGCAGGTTGGGGTGTGAGGGGGTTGAAGAGGGTGAGGGGTGAGGGGTTGAGGGGGAGAGCAAGTGAGGGGGTAAATAGGATGAGGGGGTAAGGAGGGAGGGGTTTGACGTGGATCAGGTGGTGAGGAGGGGAGGGGTGCGGGGCATTGAGGGGGTGGTGAGGGGGGTGAGTATGTGGGGTGAAAGGGTGAGTGGCAGTGAGGGGAGGGTGAGGGGAGGGGGGGTTGACGGGGGTGAGTGGGAGAGAGGGGTGGGTAGGCAAGGGGGATGATGGGGGTTAGGCAGGTTGGGGGGGTGAGGGGGCTGAGGCCGGTGAGGGGTGAGGTTGGGTGAGGAGCGGGTGGGGAGGGGTTGAGGTGGGGGTTAAGGGGGCAAAAGGGGGGTGAGTGGGTGTCAGGGGGGTGAGGGGGGGTAGGCAGGGTGGGGGCTGAAGAGGGGTTGAAGGGGTGAAAGGGGGATGAGTGGGTAAGGAGGGCAAGGAAGGGTGGGGGGTGAGAGGGGGAAGGGTGGTGGGGGGGGGGGGGAGGGTGAGGGAGTGAGTGAGTGAGAGGGGGCTGAGGGGATCAGGGGGTGAGGGAGGAGGGGGTGAGTGGGTGAATGGTGTTGGGGGGTGAGGGGGGGCGAAGGGGTGAAATGGGGTGAGGGGGGAGGTGAGGAGGGGGTGAGGGGTTGAGGGGGATAAGGATGGGGTGAGGGGGATGAGAAGGGGGTGATGGGGGTAAGGCCAGAGGGGGGTGAGGGTGAGGGGTGTAAGGCCGAGATGGGGTGGTGGTGGATGGTGGGGAAGGGGGGGTGAGGAGGAGTGTGAGGGGGAGAGTGAGGGGTGGGTGAGGAGGAGAGTGAGGGGTGAGGGGGTGGTGGGGGGGTGAGGGGGTGGTGGGGGGGGATGAGGGGGTGGTGGAGGGGGGGTGAGGAGGAGAGTGAGGGGTGAGGGTGAGGTGAGGTGAGGGGGAGAGTGAGGGGGTGGTGGAGGGGAGGTGAGGGGGGTGAGGGGTGAGGGCTGGGTGGTGAGTGGTGGAGGTGAGGATTGAGTTGAGTGCGGGGGGTGGTGAGGGGGGAGTGAGGGGGGGTGGAGGTGAGCGGGGGTGGAGGTGAGGGGGGAGTGAAGGGGGGTGGAGGTGAGGGGGGGTGGAGGTGAGGGGGGGGTGGAGGCGGGGGGGGTGGAGGTAAGGGGGGGTGGAGGTAAGGGGGGGTGGAAGTGAGGGGGGTGGAGGTGAGGGGGGTGGAGGTGAGGGGGGTGGAGGTGAGGGGGGTGGAGGTGAGGGGGGTGGAGGTGGGGGGGGTGGAGGTGAGGGTGGGGGTGGAGGTGAAGGGGGGGTGGAGATGGGGGCGGTGGAGGTGAAGGGGGGGTGGAGGTGAGCGGGGTGGAGGTGGAGGGGGGGTGGAGGTGGAGGGGGGTGGAGATGGGGGGGTGGAGGTGAAGGGGGGGTGGAGGTTGGGGGGGTGTGGAGATGGGGGAGTGGAGGTGAGTGTGGGTGGAGGTGAAGGGGGGTGGAGGTGAGGGGGGGGTGGAGATGGGGGGGTGGGGGTGAAGGGGGGTGGAAATGAGGGGGGGTGGAGGTGAGGGGGGGTGGAGGTGAGGGGGGTGGAGGTGAAGGGGGGTGGAAATGAGGGGGGGTGGAGGTGAGGGGGGGGTGGAGGTGAGGGGGGGTGGAGGTGAGGGGGGGTGAAGGTGAAGGTGGGGTGGAGATGGGGGGGTGGAGGTGAGGGAGGGGTGGAGGTGAGGGGGGGTGGAGATGGGGGGGTGGAGGTGAGGGAGGGGTGGAGGTGAGGGGGGGTGGAGGTAAGGGGGTTGGAGGTGATGTGGGGGTGGTGGGGGGGGTGAAGGTGAGTGTGGGTGGAGGTGAGGGGGGGTGGAGGTGGGGGGTGGAGGTAAGGGGGGTGGAGGTGAGGGGGGGTGGAGGTGAGGGGGGTGGAGGTGAGGGGGGGTGAAGGTGAGGGGGGGTGGAGGTGAGGGGGGGTAGAGGTAAGGGGGGTGGAGGTAGGGGGGGTGGAGGTAAGGGGGTTGGACGTGATGTGGGGGTGGTGGGGGGGTTGGAGGTGAGGGGGGGTGGAGGTGAGGGGGAGTGGAGGAGGGGGGGTGGAGGTGAGGGGGGGGTGGAGGTGAGGGGGGGTGAAGGTGAGGGGGGGTGGAGGTGAAGGGGAGTGGAGGAGGGGGGGTGGAGGTGAGGGGGGTGGAGGTGAGGGGGAGTGGAGGAGGTGAGGGGGAGTGGAGGTGAGAGGGGGTGGAGGTGAGGGGGGGTGGAGGTGAGGGGGGTGGAGGTGAGGGGGAGTGGAGGAGGTGAGGGGGAGTGGAGGAGGGGGGTGGAGGTGAGGGGGGTGGAGGTGAGGGGGGGTGGAGGAGGGGGGGTGGAGGTGAGGGGGGTGGAGGTGAGGGGGAGTGGAGGAGGGGGGGTGGAGGTGAGGGGGGTGGAGGTGAGGGGGAGTGGAGGAGGTGAGGGGGGGTGGAGGATGGGGGGGTGGAGGTGAGGGGGGGTAGAGGTAAGAGGGGTGGAGGTGAGTGGGGGTGGAGGTGAGTGGGGGTGGAGGTAAGGGGGGGTGGAGGTGAGGGGGGGTGGAGGTGAGGGAGGGGGGAGGTAAGGGGGGTGGAGGTGAGGGGGGGTGGAGGTAAGGGGGTGGAGGTGAGGGGAGGTGGAGGAGGGGGGGTGGAGGTGAGGGGGGGGTGGAGGTGAGGGGGAGTGGAGGAGGGGGGGTGGAGGTGAGGGAGGGGTGGAGGTGCGGGGGGGTGGAGGTGAGGGAGGGGTGGAGGTGCGGGGGGGTGGAGGTGAGGGAGGGGGGGAGGTGCGGGGGGGGAAGGTGAGGGGGAGTGGAGGAGGTGAGGGGGAGTGGAGGAGGTGAGGGGGAGTGGATGAGGTGCGGGGGGTGGAGGTGAGGGGGGGTGGAGGTGAGGGGGGTGGAGGTAAGGGGGGTGGAGGTGAGGGGGGGTGGAGGTAGGGGGGGTGGAGGTGAGGGGGGGTGGAGATGAGGGGGGGGTGGAGATGAGGGGGGGGTGGAGATGAGGGGGGGGTGGAGATGAGGGGGGGTGGAGGAGGTGAGGGGGAGTGGAGGAGGTGCGGGGGGGTGGAGATGACGGGGGGGTGGAGATGACGGGGGGGTGGAGATGACGGGGGGGTGGAGATGAGGGGGGGGTGGAGATGAGGGGGGGGGTGGAGATGAGGGGGGGGGGTGGAGATGAGGGGGGGTGGAGGAGGTGAGGGGGAGTGGAGGAGGTGCGGGGGGGTGGAGGTGAGGGGGGGGTGGAGATGAGGGGGGGGTGGAGGGGCCGCACGGACCTGGGGCCGCCGAGCATCGGGGATCCGCGTCTTGCCAGCCGTCCGCCGTGCGACGTGACGCCTCCACGTCCACCCCGCCCACCCTGCGCCGTGACGTACACCGACACCGCCCACCCTGCGCCGTGACGTCCGCCGGCACCGCCCACCCTGCGCCGTGACGTCCTCCGGCACCGCCCACCCTGCGCCATGACGTCACCGCCAATCTGAGGGCGTTGCTTCAGGAAGAACTGGCAAGATGGCGGTTGATTTTTGAATTTGAAGGCGGCCACCAACTGCCGGGGAGAGTCAGGCGGCGACATCTCGGGAGAGAAGCAACTGGGCGGCGCTTCAGTTCGGGACGCTTCTTCACACTGAAGGTAGACACACACAAAACACAACAAAGCTGCAGTAACTTTGTCATGAAGTGATCGAGTGATGAAACAGACCCTTTCGGTAGCAATGTTACAAAATTTTGAGATTTAAAAAATCAAGTCTGCAATTTATCCCATCAGATAAAGTATAAAAATAAGTTTAATTTGACACCTAATTCACTTTCATATCTTCAGTATTAAGAAAGTTATGCCCATTTTCATACTCGGAAATTAGCATCTTGTTCCCCATTGCCTTTCAATTGACTTAACTCAAAAGCTGTGATCTGGAACAGTTAAAAGCCCATAACTTTCTTAAAGATTAAGAGAACTCAATGAAATTTTCAGTTATTATAGATTGAAGCATTCTGAAACAAATATGAAACAATCTTACTTGGATGACCTGAAATTAAAGCATATAATTAGTTAGTTATCTAATTGTAGCTAATTACAAAATTCAATGAGTAGATCTAAACATCTATCCATTTCTTAAGAAAAGATAAACTTTTTTTAAATTCCCTAAGTGTCCAAATAACATTCACACAATAATCCACAATATAACATAATTTTTAAATCTCATTTTCATGAATTTCTGGGCCAAATGGAAGGAATTTAGTGTTTAATGCCTGTAAATTAATGGCCATTTAAATCAACTAGCGAGTGGGTTTTAGTGGAATGCGGTGGATTGGAATGTTGCGGTTAGCGGTTGTGAGATATAACTCGTGCTCACAATCACTGCTCAGAGACTAAATCATCGAAACAAGAAATGCTTTTTATTTATTTGCGAATCTGCAGAATTCGGGTGCCTCTCCAAATTGAGACACACCAAAGTCAGAACAGTAAAGCCCTTTTATACACACAATTCTGCTGGCATAACCTCCCCTTCTGGCTCTCCCCAATCAGAGCACTGAGGTGCACAGTCTATAGGTACGTCACCCAGTACCTCCCTCATCATACATACCACGTTCATACATGTGCATGGTAATGAGCAATTTCTCGACTAGGGGCGTATAAGTAATATTCATTTATTTCATTACGCATGCCCAGTTGCAATTGACCTGGCCTAGTTTTCTCACCTCCAACTGACCCATCTCAGTTTTTTTATATCTGAACTAAAGCTAGTCTCTACTGACAAGGGTCCCCTTTCATCCCTAGTCCCTACTGACAAGGGTCCCATCTATCACCCTCCTTCTACGCTACACTATGCTATCCATCCTCACTCAAGGACAGTTCTGATAAACCCACTCCCAGCTATGTCAACATCTTCTCCCTGCCTGGCCTCTATCGGTTAGAATCCTGTTTACGTTAGAATCTTCGCCTGAATCCTTACAATAGTGGGGTTTAATCACTTCATCCCTCACAATCCTCCCTTTTTCTTTTGCTACGCATCTATTGATTAAACCTCAATTTCAAGCTCCTTCAGTTCGAATTGAAGTAGCATCCTCCTAATCTCCTCTTCCTGTGGATCCTGGACCTTCCCTGGTCGCATTATCATTATTTTCTGTATTGCCCCTCTCTCTCCCATAGGCACTACTACAGCCTGCATCTGACTTATACTCCTTGTAATAAGTTCCCTAAAACAAGGAATACAACAGGGGATAAAGACCAACCCAGCCAATGCACATAGAAGCACGAGTCCCGCTGTTCTCCACCATGTTCCCCCGAGGATGGAATCCCACCATCGGGTTCCCATAATCGAATTCCACTTTTGTATTGGAACATGTGCCAATTTCAGGATTCCCTCTGATATGTCCATTACAGCCTGTCCATTGTCATCGATGTTTAGACAGCAATTAGAGAGGTTGAATTTCCCGCATACCCCTCCTTCTTCTGCCAGGTGGTAATCTAGGGCCAACCGGTTCTGGTATATTGCTGCTCTCATCTGTGTCTGCTGCTTTGCCAGCATCTCCAGTGCCACCGCAGTTTGGTTGGTAATTACTTCCAGTACTGCCTGAAGTCTTATGATCTGGTTTAACATGTATACCGGGGTTCAGTAGCCCCAGGATCCATCTTGTGCCCAAGTGGCTGGTCCATAGTATGAGATGATTCTTGCAGGTGGCCATTCATCATCTTCCCATTCTCCAATGTCTATTTTCCTCTTCTTCCGATATCGGTTGTCAAATACAGGTGTTCCTAGCGACCGCCCTTCTTCAGTGTCTAACAGGAAAAATCCCGGTTGTACCAGTCCAATGAAGCAAGTCCCGCTCCAATTTGTTGGCAACACCGAGTATGCCTTGTGTCCGCATACCCATAACAGTCCTTCAGGGGCTGGTCCACTAGAGGTAACCTTGTTCCATATATCTCGCAACACCGGAATTCCTTGATAAAGGTTGTTCCCGATGCAGTTCCGTAGTCCAGTCGATCCCATTCCATCAGTCTTCTTCCAGATGGTGCCGTTTCTCCGTTTTTCTTAGTCCGATACCATCTAGGCTCCTCTGGCCACCACACTCGGGACTGATTTGGCCACTGGGTGACGATGCGCTGGCAGGGGCTGCTGCCTACTGGGACGGCATCCTTTACCCAGGGCCTAGCGTCTGTCAGGACCCATGCCTGGGGATCTCGGTCTTGTCCAACTGTCAGGTTCCACTCCATCAGGTCCCATACTTCAACAATGGATCCTCTCCACGGCCAACGTGAATTCATCAGTGGTCCGCCACAGACCCAACAGTTAGTCACATTCAGGGTTCCAGCTATCCGGTGGGTCAAGTCCACAAACAAGTTTCTCCCTCCTTCAGGGATCTGAATCTGCCTCTTTATTTCTTCATACATTGTCTGGTGCAATTGAGGCTGAGTAGGTAGGGGAGGGGGAGGCTTGGTGACTACTACATCCGTTAACCTTTGTATTACTTCCTCCTTCACTTTGTCTAATGTCCATCTTAAGGCATGAAAAGGGAGACCTAACTGTCCTATCCTAGTCATACAAACCCATCTCTTACCCTTTTGGCAGGTAACGTGCCCACACCTCCCTACATATCCCCTATTCTCTACCATATAATACTTCTTTCCCCCGTCCTCACAAATAGTTCTCGTCCTCAGGCTATAGCAAGCAACATTCACATGGGAATGATAGGTAAATGATCTGGTTGTCTGCCCTCCGTATCTGATAGGATAACATTTATCACAGTTATTAATACTTTTTACCATGATTACATGCAGAGCAAACAATACCACGACTGCTCCTTTCATACTGCTAGTTATACATTTTTTCTAAAAGTTAATGTTAGGGGCTTATTCCCCGGCTTCACCATCCACTGTTCCTCTTTATCAGGAGCGGGTGGGTCAACTGGCCCTCTAACTCGGGTCGCGTGGGTCCACCCTTTTTCTTTTGTTCGTACTGCTGTCTCGGTTGTCAGTAATACTAGGTATTGGCCGGTCCACCTGGGCTGGAGTTTCTCCTCCTTTCAATTCTTGACCAATACCCAGTCGCCGGCCTTTACAGCATGTATCGGAAAGTAGAGTGGTGGGCTTTGAGCCAATAATCCTTTAGCTTTTAATTCTGTAAGAGAACGAGATACTGCCAGTAAATAGTTCCTTAAGAATACATCACTGCCCTCTATGGTGGGTATTCCTTCTATCTTTCCCAAATAATGTAACCCAAACAACATTTCATAGGGGGATACTGCTAACTTTGCATGGAGTCTCCATTGCTTTTCTCAAAGCTTTTCTGTTTCCCTACTGCTCCAAACATGTGCCAGACTCCATGTACATATGCTGCTCTTAAAACCTTAATTTCTGCCAAGTGAGCTAAGCAAGATTGCAGGCAAGCTTCTAATTTGATTACCTTAAAGTCTAATTCATCCTGATGCATCACTTCAAACCCTACATACTTGCTATTATGATCCCTTTAACAAGAAACATCCACAAGCAAAACCTTTTTGTCCCCTTCATTCAAAGGCTCTGACTGTAAAACATTTCTCAGACTTCTGTCCTTCTTCCTTCATTATTTTCCTTAATGGCATCACAATTTCAACATACTTTTCAATCTAGTCTGAACTATATTCTGCCATTCCCAAGATCATCATCATTTGTCCTACTGTCTGAGGTTTGGGAACTTCAATTATCCCTTCAATTTGATTCTGCGCTTTAGCTTTTACTTCTTTAGATATTACTCGTCCAAAATATTCTACCTGCTGCTGACAAAACAACAACTTCTTCCTTGATACTTTATGACCTCCTGTGCCATCTTTTCCAAGATGCTTACAATGTCTCTCTCACATTGCTTCTCACTTGTGGAACAAACCAACAAATCATCCACATACTATATCAGCACCTTCCAAATCTGCCTTTAACATCTGATTAAAAACACTGGGCTAGTATTTAAAACCCTGCAGCATCCTAGCCTAGGTGTATTTAATACCTCTTCTTTATGTTCACCATTATCTTTATTATTCTTATTATTTCCTGATTACCATTCTTGTCCACATCCCCAACACATCTTATCCACTACCTGTTTCCTTACTAACCTTCCTTGCCCTCTTCCCTGAGATCCCTCCTTCCCTTGGGGACCCCAGTCCTGTCTGGGCTTATATCCAGATTTATTTCACTCGTGATAGGGCATTTGAGGAAACACTCTTCTAATTACATTTATTATTGGCATGGAATTCACTGGACCCTGTTTGGCTAATTCACAGGACTCACTGTGTGTCGGTGCATCACTTATTTCAGACTTTTCAACCAGGTCCGCTGTTACTGACAATATTGTCTTTCCTTTTTCACGCTCTTTCTTTTCGAGCTCTTTAAGTTACATTTGCATCACTTTTCTCTGCACCTCTTCCTGCTGGGCTGCAAGTCTTTTTCATATATTTGCGATATTTCTCAACCTCATTGACCAAATGATCACTGAATCATGTTAAGTTTCCAGTCTCCACCTTCTCAGCTTGTTCTCCAGATAGGCTGCTGGATTATTGTCTGAGGGCCTGCCATACCCTCTGCCTGCCTGTGCCAAACAGCATGCCATTGTTTAATGCATTGTTCACAGCATTTTTATACCAGCCATCTTCAGGAGTTTTGTCAGTTTAGTGGTTCCTATCATTTTCACCAACAGTGCCTTCAAATCTCACGTTCTCCTCCTCCAAAGCCATAATCCATTTCCTGTCCCATCAGGAATATTGGGTAAGGTATTTTTTAGCCCTCTCAGTTTATGAGTGCCCCAAAGGATAATCTGTGTCTGTCCTGCTGTTATCGTTTTGAAACAGTCTCATCAATTTATCCCTCTGCTTCCCACTTTAATCCTTTCTGATATGCCTTCTTTCTCATTCTAACCTCAATTTGTTCACATACACCATTTGCCTCCACAAAAGCTGTTTGACCCATATAACAATTACACCACAGAAACAGACCCTCTCGGCCCTTCCAGTCTATGCCGAACATTTACTTCCTAGTCCCATCTACCTACACTCAGACCATACCCCTCTATTCCTTTCCCGTTCATATACCTATCCAATTTATTTTTAAATGTTAAAATCGATCCTGCCTCCACTTCCACTGGAAGCTCATTCCACACAGCCACCACTCTCTGAGTAAAGAAGTTCCTCCTCATGTTACCCCTAAACTTCTGTCCCTTAATTCTCAAATCATGTCCTTGTGTTTGAATCTTCCCTACTCTCAATGGGAAAAGTTTATCCATGTCAACTCTATCCCTCTCATAATTGTAAAGACCTCTATCAAGTCCCCCTTAACCTTCTGCGCTCCAAAGAATAAAGACCTAACTTGTTCAACCTTTCTCTGTAACTTAGTTGCTGGAACCCAGGCAACATTCTAGTAAATCTCCTCTGTACACTCTCTATGTTGTTGACATCTTTCCTATAATTTGGCAACCAAAATTGTACACCATACTCCAGAATTGGAGTGCAGAATTTCTTACTTCTCAATAGTTTATCCTACTTTGCAAATGTATTCACCTTTTTTTTTAAATCTTCCACTGACTCCTCCTGATTTATTACTTTCACACCCGTCGTTAGCTCCTGCCTGAATGCTTATCTAAACAAACCACCAAAGCTGGTTTTGATTCAGCAATTAACTTATTTCCAATTATTTCAACCCATTTTCACCACTATTTAGTACTAGTAACAATTTTCCAAAATAAATTTACTGAAAAGAAATCTATAGAAACATCAGCAAAACCAAACCACCTACATTTTCCAACTTTCCCCTTTTAAGTTGCAATGTTACAAAGCGTTGTTCGTTAGCTTACAGCTGCTCGTAACCTCCCCCATTGCTTAGAATTTCTTAAAGGAACACACACACCTACCCTTACAGCATGTGGCCTGCAACAAACAAACTTATCACATATATGAACTTTCTCATTCATTCAAAACCGGTTTTTACACACAAATCATATTCGTTCCATTCTTACTTCAATGAAATTATGCAATTTCCTGCACAGATTAAAGTTTCAAAATTAACATTTCTATAATTTTTATTGCTGCTCTTCCTTCTGCTTTCTATAATATTTTGCACGAACTCCACATGTACCTGACCAATCTGTATATGAGTTTCTTCTATTTCCTGAAATTTCTTTGAGGTTTCTGTCAATTTTTTTGTTCAAAATCTGTTTTTCCACATATAATTTATAGGTTTCTGTAGCTTTATTTAAAAAAAAATTTGAAAGTTGCCACTTCTATGTCTTTCCGTGTTGCTCCTTCCTTTTTTAACTTTACCCCGGGGCTTCCTTCTCCCCAAGATTGCCACATTCGCCCCAACGGACTATCAGGCAGAATGTGTGGCTCTTCACCATTGTGCCTTTTTAATTTCTCCCCGGACTCTTACTTTTCCCGTTCCGGTTATCTGTTGTCTTATCAGACTATTCCCGTCCGACAGACCCTCGGTCGCCCAGGCAATACTTAATAGTCAGTTTTCTTACCCGGGTCCTGTGCACAAGAATCGCTCGACCGTCCCTTGTTTACTTTTCCAACACTCCCTCTTGTTCCCCGAGTCTCTTGTCTGGATATCACTAGCTCAAACCGCTGATGGCAAGCAGGGAGATTAGAGACCGCTGAAAACAGCAGGGGTGCACCATCCCTTCCTTCCATGCTTCCGCCGAGCGGCCGGAGTGGCGATCGCGGACGAGCCCCCACTTTGTGAGATATATGTTTGTGTTCACAATCACTGCTCAGAGACTAAATCATCGAAACAAGAAAAGTTTTTTATTTATTTGCGAATCTGCAGAATTCGGGTGCCTCTCCAAATTGAGACACACCAAAGTCAGAACAGTAAAGCCCTTTTATACACACAATTCTGCTGGCATAACCTCCCCTTCTGGCTCTCCCCAATCAGAGCACTCAGGTGCACAGTCTATAGGTACGTCACCCAGTACCTCCCTCATCATACATACCACGTTCATACATGTGCATGGTAATGAGCAATTTCTCGACTAGGGGCGTATAAGTAATATTCACTTATTTCATTAAGCATGCCCAGTTGCAATTGACCTGGCCTAGTTTTCTCACCTCCAACTGACCCATCTCAGTTTTTTTATATCTGAACTAAAGCTGGTCTCTACTGACAAGGGTCCCCTTTCATCCCTAGTCCCTACTGACAAGGGTCCCATCTATCACCCTCCTTCTACGCTACACTATGCTATCCATCCTCACTCAAGGACAGTTCTGATAAACCCACTCCCAGCTATGTCAACATCTTCTCCCTGCCTAACCGATGGCCTCTATCGGTTAGAATCCTGTTTAGAAGTTAGAATCTTCGCCTGAATCCTTACAATAGTGGGGTTTAATCACTTCATCCCTCACAGCGGTGAAGTCGGGAGGAAAAATATTGTTTGTTCATACATTTTTTGGGACCCCATTTCGCAACATAAAAATATTATTAAAGCCGCCCGAAAAACCAACTTTTAATACAAAAATAAACTATTTACCTTCTCTTCTCCCCTACGCAAAATCCTTCCCGTTATCGGTGCTCACGGCTTTTGAAGGTGATTTTGAAATTACTCTAGTTAATAAATAATTTAGAGTAATTTAAAAATACCTTCATTCATGAAATGTCGGAGCGATTTTTCTTCCGCAACGAAGTCGCCCGACATTCATCGATTTTCCAGGTCTGTTGAAAAACGGCACTTTAAGCCTGCCCCCTCTGAAAGGCGCCAAAGTCGCGCACACGGGGAGCGGCAGAACTGCAGCGCCGCTCAAGGTAAGTTTTGCAACATACCTACTTAGCAAGTAGCAATGTTACAAAATGTTGAGATTTTAAAAATCAAGTCTGCAATTTATCCCATCAGTTAAAGCATAAAAATAAGTTTAACTTGATACCTAATTCACTTTCATATCTTCAGTTTTAAAAAGATTATGGTAATTTTCATACTCGGAAATTAGCATCTTGTTCGCTATTGTTTTTCCATTAACTTAACACAAAAGCTGTGATCGAGGACAGTTAAAAGCCCATAACTTTCTTAAAAATTAAGAGAACTCAATGACATTTTCAATTATTATGGATGGAAGCATTCTGAAACAAATATGAAACAATATTACTTGGATGACCTGAAATTAAAGCATTTAATTAGTTAGTTACCTAATTGTAGATAATTACAAAATTGACCGTTGTGACAGAAATGTAATATACACCCAGACTGCCTTGAAAATTCAAAAATGTGATGACCTCAAGATCAGAACTTTATAATTATTGTAACGTTAAAACAAATAGTAAATACCCAACAAAAAAGTCATTCATTAGTGTCATCAAATCACTTAAATTCATCTAAATTCAATTATTAGATCTAAACATCTTTCCGATTTTTAAGGAAATGCTTAAAAAAAAATTTTAATAGCCAAAGTATCTAAATAACAAACTGATTCCATTCACACAAGAATTCAGAATATAACATGATTTTTAAATCTCACTTTGTCATGGTGACTGCAGGGCTGCCAACTCTCACGCTTTGAGCGTGAGAATAACGCATTTCGACAAATTCACGCTGAGCACAAATTTCTCACGCTCTGTCGTGAGAAATTCTGTGATCAACGAAAATGTCAAAACTCATAAACTGCGTGGGCCGCGGGTGTTGGAGAGCCGGGGCTGAGGGAGGGATGGGAGAAGCTGGCGGGGACAGGTGCCGGGAGTGGGGCTGGCGAGTGTTTGCGGGGCTGGCGAGTGTTTGCTGTGCTGGCGAATGTTTGCCGGGCTGGCAAGTCGCTCGCTGCAGCTCCTGCCATGGAGCAGCCTCAGTGCAAGAGTCCCGGGACGTCGGAGGCATCGGAAGCGTTGCGCCGCTGCCGTGAGAGTCTCAGTGCCGAAGGGACAGAGACTCAAAGGGAGGGGGAGAGAGAGAGGGGAAGGAGATAGGGAGACAGTGGGGAGAGAAAGTGGGGGTGAGACAGAGGTAGAGAATGTGGAGAGAGAGAGGGGGGGGAGGAGAGGGAGAGAGGTAGCGAAGGGAGAGAGGTGGCGAGAAAGAAAGGGGGAGAGAGAGGGGGTGGGGAGGGAGAAGACAGGGGAGAGGGAGGGAAAGGGAGAAGGGTGGTAAAAGAGAGGGGGAAGAGGGAGAGAGGGGGAAAGAGAGAAACGGGTAAGAGGAAGGGAGGGGGGCAAAGTGAAAGGGGAGATTGAGGCAGAGGAGAAAGAGAAGGGAGAGAGACGGTAGAGAGAGCAAGGGGGAGGGAGAGGGGAGTGAGAGAGAGAGAGAGAGAGAGAGAGAGAGAGAGAGGGGGGAGAGAAAAGGAGGGAGAAAGAGAGAGGGAGAGTTAGGGGAAAGAGAGGGGAGAGAGAGTTAGGGGAAAGAGAGGGGGAGGAGGCAAGGGGAGGGTGAGGGAAAAAAGGAGAGAGAGGGGAAGGGAGGAGAGAGAGAGAGAGAGAGAGGAGGATAGAAGATTGGGGGGAGAGAGAGAGGGAGGGAGACAAGGGAGAGAGAGGGAGGGGATGAGAGGAGAGAGAGGGGGGAGAGTGAGGTTGGATGGAGAAAGAGAGGGGAAACAGAGAGAGGGGGGAGAGCGAGGGAGTGGGGGAGAAATGGGGATTATAGAGGCAGGGCTGCCAACTTTCATGCATTGAGCGTGAGAATCACGCATTTTGCCAAATTCTCAATCTGATCACAAATTTCTCACGCTCTGTCGTGAGAAATTCTGTGATCAATGAAAATTTCAAAACTAATATCAACTGCATAGGCCATGGGAGTTGGAAGGAGAAGCAGGGGCAGGTGCGGACAGGGAACGGGGATGGCGAGTGTTTGCTGGGCTGGCGAATGTTTGATGGGCTTGCGAGTCGCTCACTGCAAATCCGGCCATGGAGCAGCCTCAGTGCAAGAGTTCCGGGCTGTCGGAGGCATTGGATGCGGTGTGCTGCTGCCGTGAGAGTCTCTGTGCTAAATTCGCCCAGGTGACCGGCATGGATCAGGCTGTGGCTTGGTGCATCCTGGAGGACAACCAGTGGCTGGTGGAAGTAAGTATCAAGCACTGGGTTGAAACGGTGGAACATAGTGGACTTCAAATTGGAGTGGTTGGAGAAAGCCTCCTACTTGCCTGCTAGATTTTCACTCGCTGTCACTGCAGGAAAAATGTTCCCAGTGTTGGGAGAGTTCAGAACCAGGGGTCACAATTTAAGAATAAAGCATAGGCCAGTTAGGACTGAGATGAGGGCAAACTTTCTTCACACAGAGAGTTGTGAATCTGTGGAATTCTCTGCCACAGAAGACAGTGTAGGCCAATTCACTGGATGTTTTTAAGAGGGAGTTCCATTTAGTTCTTGGGGCTAATGAAATCAAGGGATATGGGGAAAAAACCCGGAAAGATGTACTGATTTTAGATTAATAGCCATATTGAATGGCAGTGCTGGCTCGAAGGGCCGAATGGCCTATTCCGCACCTATTTTTTATGTTTCTATGCTTGAGTATAGAAACATAGAAAATATGTGCAGGAGGAGGCCATTGGCCCTTCGAGCCAGCACCGCCATTCATTGTGATCATGGCTGATTGTTCGCCATCAATAACCCGTGCCTACCTTCTCCCCATATCCCTTGACTCCACTAGCCCCTAGAGCTCTATCTAACTCTCTCTTAAATCCATCCAGTGATTTGGCCTCTGCTGCCCTCAGGGAATTCCATAAATTCACAACTCTCTGGGTGAGAACTTTTTTTCTCACCTCAGTCTTAAATGACCTCCCCTTTATTCTAAGAGGATGTATATGGCAATAAACCCATTTGGCGCAACTTGCCCGCACCTGCTAACATGTCCCAGCTACACCACCTGCTTTTGGTCCATATCCCTCCAAACCTGTCGTATCCATGTATCAGTCTAACTGTTTCTTAAATGGTGGGATGGTCCCTGCCCCAACTACCACCTCTGGCAGCTTGTTCCATACACCCATATAACCATATAACAATTACAGCACGGAAACAGGCCATCTCAGCCCTAGTCCATGCCCAACACTTACTCTCACGTTGTCCCATCTACCTGCACTCAGACCATAACCCTCCATTCCTTTCCTATCCATATACCTATCCAATTTATTTTTAATTGATAAAATCAAACCTGCCGCCACCACTTCCACTGGAAGCTCATTCCACACAGCTACCGCTCTCTGAGTAAAGAAGTTCCCCCTCATGTTACCCCTAAACTTTTGTCCCTTAATTCTCAAATCATGTCCTCTTGTTTGAATCTTCTCTACTCTCAATGGAAAAAGCTTATCCACGTCAACTCTGTCTATCCCTTTCATCCTTTTAAAGACCTCTATCAAGTCCCCCCTTAACCTTCTGCGCTGCAAAGAATAAAGACCTATCTTGTTCAACCTTTCTCTGTAACTTAGGTGCTGAAACCCAGGCAACATTCTAGTAAATCTCCTCTGTACTCTCTCTATTTTGTTGACATTCTAGGTAACCCAGGCAACATCCACCACCATTTGTGTGGAAAAGTTACCTCCTAAAAATAAGTCATACAAAAACAAAAAACATTGAAATCATGCTTCTACAATGCACTAAAACAAGATTTTAATACATCAAATTTCAAAAAGTCCCTACCTGGGAGGGGGGACACCCCATTTCCACACCCTCTCCCCACTCGGTTGCTCCACTCCCTCACCGAGTACCCCCAAGGACAGTCTTCAGTAATCGCCCAGCCTCCCCACTTACAAAAACACTCCGCAGTCCCTGGTTCAGATGGAGAACACTGCCAGATGTGAGCGGGGAACTGAGGCCAGTTGTCCATGATGTCTGGATCCCAATGTTCAGCGCTTCATGTTTCAGAGTTGGCTAATGTTATTGATTTGAAATTAGCCTGATTTGTAATTAGTTGACAAAACCTTAATTTATTCATCTGGAATATCCAGTTGGATGGGATAAGTGTAATATTAAAATTACATGCATGGTGTCAAGTTGTCTGTCACAACATACAGCCCCGATAGCCCATTATTTCCTTCAGTTAAATATTGGGAAGGTAGCACTATTGTCATTTTCCACTCAGCTATTATGTTTGTTTACCTCACTGACTATTTCTAAACTGTGTTTTCTGTGAAGGACCGAAAATGATCATGGCATGGCCATAACATGGGGCGTTATTGCTATTGGTACAGAAACACTCTAGCTTCCCACATAATTTATCCACAACAAAATATACAGGTTGCAAGGAATTTTCTAAAGGCATTTTATGATAATAGCTGTTAAAACTGACTATACCCATCTGACAGGTTAAACATTACACTAACTGACAAGAGATGGCCAAAGGACATTAATGCAGCAAATCTTTTGGTAATATGTTTACAGGTGTCAAGACGCCACATTACCGGACATTCAGATTAGATGTATGTGTTGTGAACAGCGATGAATATACCCAGTTTGTAAGCAACAATTTTATTTTTTTTAAATTGTTGATAAATGCTTTTTACATCATTCCCACTTAAGAATTAACGTTAAAGTAATTGATATATCTCCTGACCAAATTTGTGATATATATGACTGACTGTAGAAGTAAAACCTGGATAAATCCAACGTATAGTTGTAAATGTTGCTCATTAAATAACTACAGTACTGATACTCCATATTAAGAGCATTGATTTGCCGTTAAAATGAATTCTGTAATAACGTGTCAACGGTAGCAGTGACAATCGAACACTGCGGTTTTAATGTTTCAGGTGTTCACAATTCACTTAATCCATCTTTATGGATTAAAATAAATAATAACATTGGGAATTAAAACATATTTGATTGCATTCCGTTATCAAACATAGTCAATGTTGGCTCTGAAGACATTTCCAGCACAATAGGGTCAGGTGGGGGGGGGGTGGGGTGAGAATCAGTGAAGGATGGATAGATGGTGGTGGGGAGGGGGGGCTTGAGAAGGCAATCGGTGGGGATTGGATGGATTGAGGCAGGGAAATTAGTGCGTGTTGGTTGGAGTAGGTAAAATTGTGAGGGGAGAGTGCGATGGATGACAGTGGGTTGAATGGGGGGGATCTGTGGAGGATGGGTGGTGGGAGCAATGCAGGATGAAGGGGTGGAGAAGTGCAGGATGAATGGGAAGGGGGGTCAGTACAGGATGAATTGGGGGACCAGTGTAGGATTGATGGGGAGGGGCAGGAGAATCAATGCGAGGTGATATAGATACATATTATTTGTCACGTGTGCCAAGTGGCACAGTGAAATGAAGTCACCATACAGGAAAAAAATAAAGAACACAACACAGAGTAGATAGAAATTCGACATAAAACATCCCCTCATAGCAGGATCAAAATTTCCCACCGTGAGGGAAGGCACCAAAGTCAGTCTCTTCCCCATGTTCACCCATGGTCAGGGCCTCCCTGAGCCCTCCGGGCAGCCCGATGCTCAGGCCCGCTCCCCGGGGTGATGTAAGTCCGACGTCGGGCCTCAGCGGCCTGGACCCTGAGTCGGCCCCCTCCTACCGGAGTCTGCGGCTCCCAAAGTCCGCAGGACGCGCCGGGTGGAGATTCAACGCTGGAGGCCCTCGGCAAAGGGCCCCAGGACTCCATGGAGTTCAGCGCCGCCCGCATTGTGAGCTCTCCAAACCAGAGCTCCACGATGTTGGAGCAGCAGCCCAAAGCTACAGAGCTCCAACGGCGACCCAGGTAGGCATCGCCTGCCCCGTGGTGACTCCAGCGCCGCCGCCGCCGCTGTTGCAGCTCTGATCCGGTTCCCGGTCCCCGGCAGGAAAGGCCGCTCCGATCCAGGAGGTAGGCTGCGAGGTGGGGGGGGCCAGGAAGCGACTGGGAGAAATAATTGCGTCCCCACCAGGAAGTGACTGGGAAACGGTTTCCCCTTTACCCTGCCGCCCTCCCCCACATATAAAAGTTAAAGATTCCCCCAAACACAAACTTTAAACTGACTAAAAATTAAAAAAAAGATGGAAAAACAAATGGGCTGCGGGCAGAGGCTGCTGTTGGTGCAGCGCCCCCTAGTGGAGATCAGTGCAGGATGAATAGATGGGGGGGGGGGGGGCACAGGGAATGTCAGTGAGGACTGAAGAGGGGCAGGAATGGGGATCAGTGCGGAATGGAGAGGAGGGGTCTCAGGATAAGGGGAGTGGAGGGGGTGTACAAGAGAGAGAGGAAGGGGTAGAGGAGGTGGGAAGGAAGGCCAGTGCTCCTCGGATAACATCGGCATCATCGCTGCCTTGGCCATCCCTGTCAGGCACGGAAATCGCTATCAAAATATGGAGGGGACCGAGGGACACAATATCTTGGCGGCCGCACACACATGAGCACACTCACTCACGCACGCGAGGCTTTGGAGGCCCTGTAATTTCTGTAGGCCTCCAAAGGTCGCCTTTGGAGGCCCTGTAAACGGTAATTTCAGCTCAATCCAGCGCTAAATGCAGCTCAACTCTGCCTGTCTCGCCTATAGCCCTGTCTGGTTTGAGACAGGGCAGTAGGTTAACCTGGCAGGACAGGCAGAGTTGAGCTGGGTTTAGCGCTGCTTCTCTGCGCTGGCTGTGGGCCTGTGGGCTCCGCACCCATCTGACTCCCGACGCCTCTGGCCACCCCCGAGTGGTGGGGGGGGGGGGGGGCTCTCGGGTGGGGACGGGGATGGTCCAGTGGTGGTTCGGCAGCGATTGCAGCGCCGGAGAGCCGGGATCGATCCTGGCTGCGGTGCAGGTCTGCCGAGAGTGTTTTGGCACGTCTCCCTCCTCCAATCACCGCGCTCTATCCTCAGTCCCACCCCCCCCCCCCCCCAGTTCCGCCTCTGACCGACACCTCTTTACTGAAATGATGGAAGTTACGCTCCAGTGTGTACTACACGTCAGTCGATTGTATTTCACAGGAGTGGTCTATCTTGCTCGCAATAGGATCTTTGGTCACTACCTCCTAATGGCTCCTTAACCTCGAGTTCCCTTATCAAATCCGGTCATTACATAACACTAAATCCAAAATTGCCTTCTCCCTGGTAGGCTCCAAGACAGGCAGCTCTAAGAATCCATAAACTCCCTTTGTTGAGGTCCAGTACCAACCTGATTTGCGCAGTCTACCTGCATGTTGAAATCTCCCATAACAACCGTAGCATTACCTTTGCGACATGCCAATTTTAACTCTTGATTTAACTTGCACCCTATATCCAGGCTACAGTTTGGGGGCCTGTAGATAACTCCCATTGGGGTATTTTTCCCCTTACAATTCCTTTGTTCTATCCATACTGCCTCCACATCTCCTGATTCTATGTCACCCCTCGCAAGGGACTGCATTTCATTCCTCAACAACAGAGTTGAGGATTTAAACTTTTTTCATCGGTTGTTGCGACAATAATCGACCAGACCACTGGGTTACCAAAAACGTACGTTTTATTGAGCAAGAGTCTTTACATCAGTTCACCCGTCCGCAGACTAGGTAACCCTGCAATGAGTCGCTACTTCTCTTCAGCAGGTACCACCTTATATACTCTTAGAAACATAGAAATTAGGTGCAGGAGTAGGGCATTCGGCCCTTCGAACCTGCACCGCCATTCAATATGATCATGGCTGATCATCCAACTCAGTATCCCGTACCTGTGTTAAACTGAGTTCTTTTGTCAGTCTAATTCAAGAAAACTTGATTCAAACTCTTGTTGTTGAAATCGATTCTTTATTCTAACAGCGCTGGATAATTCTTTAAACCTTCCAACACAGAGTTTAAAAAACTCTGGAGCAGGTTGAAAGAACTACTACTTTTGGTATTAACGTAACACATTATATAGGTAATAGACAATTATAATACAAAAGGAGTGGCAAACTATTAACCAATCATTATGGTTTACCATACATTTAACTTATTTGCATTAACCAATCAACTAAACCCATTTTCCATTGATTGACAACATGTCTAGTCACATGGTTCTCCCTTTCCAGCCCCTCTACAACTTTTCCCGCCTGTGGTTTTCTTTACAACCTCTCTGCTCAAAATCATTTTATTTCAATTAAGTAAAACCACAGATATAAAACTTATTCTCAGAATATCTCTCAGAATAAACATCATAAAGCAATCACACAATACATACACACAATACATATATTTTCAATTTTGGAAAAGAAAGGTATTTGTAAAACGTCATATGTAACCATACTTACAACCCTAATTAAACACAAATTATTTCCTTTCAATGACATAATTAAAATAGTTACTTATGGATTACAAAGATTCAATATGAGTGTTGCCCCATTCTTACAAATTTAATTCTGAATTAGCCTCCCCCTTGGTCATCTCTAAAGAAAAGGAATGTAGGCCCCTTTGCAACTTCTTACTGATAGCATTCCACACAGCAATTTGAAGATTACTATATGCACACCCCAATTAGATCAAAACACAATTACTTTCTCCAGTGTTCTATAAACATAAGAACTCTCCCTTATACAAAGGTCACACAACCATCACCTATGCCTTATCTCTTATCCCAAAAAATACTTTGAAACTGCACAAACCAAATCACAGACTCTATTATCTAGCCTTGGTGCCTACACCCCAACGTCGACAGCCATAAATCCCCTTCATGACACAGCCGAGCTCAGAGATGTGTTATGAATAATGAATAAATGGTGCCCATGTCCTTGGAGGAGATACCATTACTCTGAACAATATCTTAAACCAAATACAACTTCTGACAATTATAGCTGCTCAAAAGCAATCAAAGCTATTCCCATTTACATCAACATCTCCTTGTTATAACAAGCTATCTATCCTCTTATGTGTGTGTGCTCTTTATTCCGTTATGGCCTATGTATTTTGAAAACCTCTGCTATCAGTCCTTCTCCTGCAAGTCAACATAAGTTTCTAACACAGAAATGATAATTTGAGCAATTTTATTTTATAATATTTCCTCATTCCCTCTTCTGGTCATATTATGACCACTAATAGGATAATAACACAGCAGAAATTCATCAGCATTGGCTTATTAGTCATCCAAGTTTATTCCTAACCTCAGATGCTTTATAGCCCCCAAAACCCGGACCACGTAGGTCAGTAGGTTGGCTTGTTGACACCAATGCTGTTCCCTACCTCTCTGCTGTGCTTCATACCCTAGCCCTTAGGGTGCTCAATCATTCTGGGCTTCATACCACTGGTCTATCTCCATTTTATTCATTCTAATACATTCATCTTCTAACAATTCTTTTTCAACCTTCGCATTTACCATCCTTTCAACATCCTCATCCTTCAACATTCCCTTCTCTACCTGCTGGTTCACACGTTCTCTACTTCCATCAGAGTCCAACAACGTAAAGTCTTCTAGGTGCTGCAATAAGATCTTCTCACCAGTTTCCACATTACCCAAGGCTGTCATTAGTCTAGCAATAATACGTTTAACAATAGCAATTCCCACGAACAAACACACAATCACTATTGCTGCATATATGGCCATGCTTATGATCCAATTATATAATCCTCCATTCTGGAGATTCTGCAAATAGGCTACTGACTGATTTCATAGCAGGGTAACACACAGTTTGTCCTTTACCAAATAATTCATTATGGGCTTGTACAAACATGTTAGAGTCTCTTTCTTCCAATGCCCGTTTTTCCAGTCTCTTTTGCTCATGTCGTTTCTTCTGTAACCAAGGGTATACCTCTAATGTTTCTCAATAGCATAGTCCATCATACAAATGTCCCTTTGCAGAGTTGTCTTCCAAGGGATTCCATCTGCAGAAAAAGTCAAACTTGCACCCCCGAAACCAACAGGGTAATTCCCACAGGTGTTGGTTATCTAAGTCTACCTGCCGATCGGCCTGATGCAGGATCCCATTGCAATAGTCAATCTTGGTGACGTTCCAAATTCCAAAGCCATCCGGGCCATTGCACTGTACCACATCTCCTTTGCATAGGTGAAAGATTCCGCTTTGTTGTCCCAGGACACATCGTAAAATGTTTCCTTAATTTCCCTCCATCTGTTGTAGCATCATGATGCATACCAGGATGAATCGCCTCATTTTACTTTATCTGGAATATGCAAATGCTCACAAAAAGCTCATTTCTTACTTAATTAGCTTAAACAACTATTCACTCAATTTACACGTCCTTCAGTCAGTCAGTCCAGTAATCAGTCGCATATTCTTAACCATATAGTAAAATAAGGATTCAAAAACTAAACTTATTATGATACAAACTAAACTTATAAGGATACAACCCCCTAAGCAAAGCAGAAATGTAAAAACTAAAAAAACTCTAAATTAAAAATACAATTATTCTTCTCCCCCCTATTGATTGGGCTCCCCAATCAATTTGCAGTGGTTCAGGTGAACCCCTGCAACATGACCCTCAATTTTGGCAGCGATTGGAGTGGTGAGGAGAACTTGGAAAGGTCCATCCCACATGGGTCGAGGTGCTTACACTTGCAGTTCCTGATCAGCACATAGCAACCTGGTTCAATATTAGATGGAACTTTGAGCACTGGTGCCTCACCATATGCAACCCTGACCTGTAAATGAGAAGTTTGCAAAGCACAGGTTAAAGTTAATACATAAGATTTCCGCAGGCGTTATTCATGCTGTACCAGATGGAGTGGTCCGTATTCTTTTTCTGACCCCTTCTATAGTTCTTCATACTATCATATACATTGTCTGTTTCTGAAAATTTCAGCAACCAATCAAATCAATCCACGTCGAAATCCCAGCTGGATTGTCACATTATACTGTTTGCATCTTAGAAACAGGTAAAATACAACAGATTAAAATAACCCAACAAACTTTCAATTTTTCTGTCAAACAGGAGTAATCAAAGATGTTATATTCCAGAAATATTCACTGTAGCAAAATACCCCTTTGACTCATGTTTAACTCATTGTCTGCCAACTCCCTTTTTTTCCCTTTGATTTATTACCCTTCTCCAACCAGAATGTTTATCTCTAAACAAACCATAAAAGCTGGTCGTGTTTCAGCAATTAACTTATTTCCCCTTTTAAATCGATAGGTTAACCTAACAGCCAAGGGTAGCTGTAAAACAACTTCACCCCCCTGCTTACATTTTCTTAAAGGGAAACACACCTACACTTATAACACGTGGCTTACAACAAACAAAAGACTTAGCACATATATGAACTTCAGCATTCATTCAAAAACATAATGCTACCACACACATGAGAGGCGTTTACGATAACTATTAATTTACTAAAAACAACAATAATTACAAGAACATACTTATAACACTGACATCTTTCCAACTCAATGTAGTCCATTTGCAAGGTCTCAAAGGGACCTGCTGGTAAAGGGGTCTAACCTGGTTCACAGGGCAAGCCCTTACCTAGATTATGCTACTGACAAATCAGACAACGCTGGCTGATACACTGGGACAAGTCAGAAGTTTTGGATGCCACCAGGTCTCTAAAAGCATATCACTTACAGCCTTGGCACCACAATGAGTTGCAAAGTGTACAAATTCAATAACCCACAACGCAAGCTCGTCAGACATGCAAGTCTGTCCGGCAGGCGTAACCCATAAGCTAGTGACAGGATCGTACACACAACCCTGATCCTGCCACAGCTGTTTTACCTTTGCAGGAGCGTCCTCCTGTATTTGAAGTACTTCTTGGATGGTTGGCATTCCATTTTCTGAGGGAGACTTATTCCTAGTATAATTTTTAGTCTGGCTCATCATGTGGGGCACAACAATTCGGTGACTCCTAAAACTTTTTTTTTTAGCTGCCTCGTTGGCAAGGCGATTTCCAATGTCTCTGGGGCTTTAACCTATAGTATGGGTTCTAACTTTGACAACAGCATGCTGACCGGGTAACTGAATGGCCTGTAGCAAATTAGAAATCAATTTTTGTGAGATATAACTGTCCCTGAAGAGGTTAGAAACCCACCCATTCTTACATAATTGTCCATATCGTGAGCATATTGCTGTTGGAGTGGTTCATGATATCCGTGTAAATATTTGCATTAAGTCCTTTGGCCAGGGTGCAGGCTCTAGTCAGCGCAAATAGTTCGGCTTGCTCACATGTTCCTGTTTTTTATTTATTTTTATTTTAACACCTTTACCTGGGCTTCCCTGTCTCCAATAGGACAGTTTTTCCAAAATGCTCTCACAGCTCTTGACATGCGGGCCGGTGAAGACTCTGACCAGTCCATATTATTGGTTTTAGTAGCCATTGCGACGCTGGAAGGCAAACAGTTCATAAACATAGCACAAAACTGTGGCGAGTCATTTCCTTGCTGATACTGAGTGTCACCTGACTGGTTGCTGTAGATGGTTTTAAACCTTTCCAGAAAATCTTCTGCAGCCTCTCCTTCCTCTGGTTTCATATCCAAAACCTTTGATATATCGATTGGCTGCTGGAGAGTGAGGCCCACGGCTGTCCACATAAGCTGTAATCGATCCTCATTGTTACCTTCTCCTGGATCCGCCACCTCTAGGGCTGGTGGTTGTTATAGGTTAAATGAACCAAGAATCTGGTATACTCAATCGCTGTTAAGACGTACTGAACTAGTACCCATAAATCTCTGGAATCGGCGTGATATACGGATATCGTTGTTCTTAAAAATTCAATGAAAGCTTGTGGATTCTGATTCTTATTAGGCACTCCCAACAAAATTGCCATCATCTCATTTGGTTTCCACGGCAGCCCCACATTATTCATGAATGTTTCATCATTGTCTTGTTGGTTGGGTGGAGGAGGTATAAGGGCTCTGGGGTTAGGGACCGTTCTGACAGGATATTGGCGCCTGGAGGATGCTTTCTTATTCCGTCTATTTCAGCACCTTTCCTGTTGTTTCTGGGGTTTGGTTTTCTCAGCCAAGTGCCCCCTTCTATAGTCCCACTGTGTGACCTCTTCTCCTCTCGTCCTTCTTGCACCTGGTCTCTAGACTAGGACCTGGTATGCCATGCTACCGAGTCTATAAACAAGGGCTTCTTTTTTTTCTCTGGTGCCTGGGTTGAGTGCATTATCGGTTCCTGATTCTGTCCTAGGTAAATCTGGGTAAATTACTGTCACCACTGACTGGGGCTCGAACTGTGGTGTAGGTGGAGCTTGACCCAGGGGCTGATAGGGAAGTGGAGATGAGCTAGGAGCCAATTTCCAATCATTTTCCTATGCCTCCCCTTCGTCTCCCTCTGTTGATTGAAGGCCAACCATTTGAACTGCACAGTCCTTTCTTATCTTCCAGATTCTTCAGCCTGCTTGTTTTCAGTCATATCTCTCTCTCTCTCTTTCTTTCCTTCTCTCTTTCTTTCCCTCTTTCTTTCTTTCTCTCTTTCTTTCTCGTGTTGCTTATTCCTCTCGTGTGCACACTCTCGTCTCAATACCTCCACATTACATTTATCACATTACTACTATATTCACAACCACTTAATCCATACACAGTATTAATATTCTTATGCTTTATTCTTACAACAATATAATAATGACGTTAACGTTTTACTATTTCTTATTTGGCAACCGTAACCTTTCACTGGATCCGAATTCAATTATTTTTAATTACTTCGCACCATTCCAAATGGTCGAGATTAATTTAATTTGGAAACCCAGTTTCCAAATCTTTCGCTATCTCCTCTTGCCATTCCAAATGACAAGAAGAATTTAGCATATTTCCAAATCTTTAACTATCTTCTGTCGTTCCGAACGACACGAAGAATTTATCCAGTTCAGCCGTCAGTTACCCATGATCATTCCCAATGATCAAATCTCTCCATTCCAAATGGCAGAGTCTCTGTTTAAAAGTCTATCTTACCAAGATCATTCCCAATGATCAAATCTCTCCATTCCAAATGGCAGAGTCTCTGTTTAAAAGTCTATCTTACCAATCAACAAGGTTTGTTAGACTGACCTGATTCTGTCAGGATCCCGTTCAACACAAGAACGAAGGGTCGACTATGCAGAGATATAAGGAGAAGAGGAAAACAGAGTGGTGTTTAACTACTCACTTCTGCTTGGCCAATTCCTCTGGTCCAATCAGTGCGCAGTTTGACTCTTATTTTCGTTCCTCCTGTTATCCGTGAACCGTCTGAATCCCATCCTCGTCGCCAAATGTTAAACTGAGTTCTTTTGTCAGTCTAATTCAAGAAAACTTGATTCAAACTCTTGTTGTTGAAATCGATTCTTTATTCTAACAGCGCTGGATAATTCTTTAAACCTTCCAACACAGAGTTTAAAAAACTCTGGAGCAGGTTGAAAGAACTACTACTTTTGGTATTAACGTAACACATTATATAGGTAATAGACAATTATAATACAAAAGGAGTGGCAAACTATTAACCAATCATTATGGTTTACCATACATTTAACTTATTTGCATTAACCAATCAACTAAACCCATTTTCCATTGATTGACAACATGTCTAGTCACATGGTTCTCCCTTTCCAGCCCCTCTACAACTTTTCCCGCCTGTGGTTTTCTTTACAACCTCTCTGCTCAAAATCATTTTATTTCAATTAAGTAAAACCACAGATATAAAACTTATTCTCAGAATATCTCTCAGAATAAACATCATAAAGCAATCACACAATACATACACACAATACATATATTTTCAATTCTGGAAAAGAAAGGTATTTGTAAAACGTCATATGTAACCATACTTACAACCCTAATTAAACACAAATAATTTCCTTTCAATGACATAATTAAAATAGTTACTTATGGATTACAAAGATTCAATATGAGTGTTGCCCCATTCTTACAAATTTAATTCTGAATTAGCCTCCCCCTTGGTCATCTCTAAAGAAAAGGAATGTAGGCCCCTTTGCAACTTCTTACTGATAGCATTCCACACAGCAATTTGAAGATTACTATATGCACACCCCAATTAGATCAAAACACAATTACTTTCTCCAGTGTTCTATAAACATAAGAACTCTCCCTTATACAAAGGTCACACAACCATCACCTATGCCTTATCTCTTATCCCAAAAAATACTTTGAAACTGCACAAACCAAATCACAGACTCTATTATCTAGCCTTGGTGCCTACACCCCAACATCGACAGCCATAAATCCCCTTCATGACACAGCCGAGCTCAGAGATGTGTTATGAATAATGAATAAATGGTGCCCATGTCCTTGGAGGAGATACCATTACTCTGAACAATATCTTAAACCAAATACAACTTCTGACAATTATAGCTGCTCAAAAGCAATCAAAGCTATTCCCATTTACATCAACATCTCCTTGTTATAACAAGCTATCTATCCTCTTATGTGTGTGTGCTCTTTATTCCGTTATGGCCTATGTATTTTGAAAACCTCTGCTATCAGTCCTTCTCCTGCAAGTCAACATAAGTTTCTAACACAGAAATGATAATTTGAGCAATTTTATTTTATAATATTTCCTCACCTGCCTTCTCTCCATACCCTCTGATCCCCTTAGCCACAAGGGCCACATCGAACTCCCTCTTAAATATAGCCAATGAACTGGCCTCAACTACCCTCTGTGGCAGAGAGTTCCAGAGACCCACCACGCTCTGTGTGAAAAAAGTCCTCCTCATCTCGGTCCTAAAGGATTTCACCCTTATCCTTAAGCTGTGACCCCTTGTCCTGGACCTCCCCAACATCGGGAACAATCTTCCTGCATCTAGCGTGTCCAACCCCTTAAGAATTTTGTAAGTTTCTATAAGATCCCCTATCAATCTCCTAAATTTTAGAGAGTATAAACCGAGTCTATCCAGTCTTTCTTCATAAGACAGTCCTGACATCCCAGGAATCAGTCTGGTGAATCTTCTTTGCACTCCCTCTATGGCAATAATGTCCTTCCTCAGATTACAACCTAGTAGAACCTCCCTGCTCCTATACTCAAATACTTTTGCTATGAAAGCTAACATACCATTCGCTTTCTTTACTGCCTGCTGCACCTGCATGCTTACTTGCAATGACTGGTGTACTATGACACACAGGTCGCGCTGCATCTCCCCTTTTCCTAATCAGCCACCATTTAGATAATAGTCTACTTTCCTGTTTTTGCCACCAAAGTGGATAACCTCACATTTATCCACATTATACTGCATCTGCCATGCATTTGCCCACTCACCCAGCCTATCCCAGTCACCTTGCAGTCTCCTAGCATCCCCCTCACAGCTAACACTGCCCCCCAGCTTAGTGTCATCTGCAAACTTGGAGATATTGCCTTCAATTCCCTCATCCAGATCATTAATGTATATTGCAAATAGCTGGGGTCCCAGCACTGAGCCTTGCGGTACCCCACTAGTCACTGCATGCCATTGTGAAAAGGACCCGTTTACTCCTACACTTTGCTACCTCTTTGCCAGCCAGTTCTCTATCCACATCAATACTGAACCCCCAATGCCGTGTGCTTTAAGTTTGTATACTAATCTCTTATGTGGGACCTTGTCGAAAGCTTTCTGGAAATCCAGATACTCCACATCCACTGGTTCTCCCCCATCCACGCTACTAGTTACATCCTCGAAAAATTCCACAAGATTCGTCAGACATGATTTGCCTTTCGTAAATCCATGCTGACTTTGTCCAATGATTTCACCACTTTCCAAATGTGCTGCTATCCCATCTTTAATAACTGACTCTAGCAGTTTCCCCATGACCGATGTTAGACTAACGGGTCTGTAATTCCCTGGTTTCTCTCTCCCTCCCTTCTTAAATTGAGGGGTTACTTTTGCTACCCGCCACTCCTCAGGAACTACTCCAGAATCTAAAGAGTTTTGAAAGATTATCACTAATGCATCCACTATTTCCGGAGCCACTTCCTTAAGTACTCTGGGATGCAGCCTATCTGGCCCTGGGGATTTATCGGCCTTTAATCCATTCAATTTACCCAACACCACTTCCCGACTAACCTGGATTTCACTCAATTCCTCCTTTGACCCGCGGTCCCCTGCTATTTCCGGCAGATTATATAAGTCTTCCTTAGTGAAGACGGAACCAAAGTAGTTATTCAATTGGTCCGCATGGTGGCGGGGGGGGGGGGGGGGGGGGGTGGGGGGGGGTGTGGATGCCGCATCTACACTAGTGCCACCTGCCCACTCTGACCACCATGCCCCATCTGCACTAGTCCCATCTGCCCACACTGACCAACATGCGCCATCTGCACTAGTCCCACCTGCCTACAGACCAACATTCCCCATCTACACTAGTCCCACCTGCCCTCTGACCAACATGCCCCATCTACATTAGTCCTACCTGCCCACCCCGACCAACATGCCCCATCTACACTTGTCCCACCTGCCCACACCCATCAACACCCCATCTACACTAGTCCCACTTGACCACAGATCAACATGCCCCATCTACACTAATCCACCCTGCCCACCATGACCTACATGCCCCATCTGCACTAGCCCCACCTGCGCACACTGAACAACATGCCCCATCTCCACTAGTCCCACCAGCCCACCCCGAACTACATGCCCCATCCACACTAGTCCCACCTGCCCAGAGTCCAACTTGACCCATCTACACTTGTCCCACCTGCCCACACCCACCAACATGCCCTATCTATACTAGCCCCACCTGTCCACAGACCAACATGCCCCATCTACACTAGTCCCACCTGCCCACCCCAACAACATGCCCCATCAACACTAGTACCTCCTGCCCACAGACCAACATGCCCCGTCAACACTAGTCCCCCGTCCCCATCCCTACCAACATGCCCCATCTACACTAATCCCACCTGCCTACCACGACCAACATGCCCCGTCTACACTAGTCCCACCTGCCCACCCCGACCAACATGCCTCATCTACACTAGTCCCACCTGCCCAAACTGACCAACATGCTCCATCTACACCGGTCCCACCTGCCCACCCCGACCAACATGCCTCATCTACACTAGTGCCACCTGCCCACACTGACCAACATGCCCCATCTACACCAGTCCCATCTGCCCACCCCGACCAACGTGCCCCATCTACACTAGTCCCACCTGCCCACAGACCAACATGCCCCATCTACACTAGTCCCACCTACCCACCCCGAGCAACATGCTCCATCAAAACTAGTCCCACCTGCCCACAGACCAACATGCCCCATCTACACCATTCCCACCGGCCCACCGATCATCGTGCCCCATCTACACTAGTCCCACCTGCCCACAACGACCAACATGCCCATCTACCTTAGTCCCACCTGCCCACAGTCCAACATGCCCATTTTACACTAGTCCCACCTGCCCACCGACCAACATGCCCCGTCTACTCTAGCCCACCTGCCCACCCCAATCAACATGCCCCATCTACACTAGTTCCACCTGCCCATTACACCAACATGCCCCATCTACACTAGTCCCACCTGCCCACAGACCAACTTGCCCATTCTACACTAGTCCCACCTGCCCACAGACCAACATGCCGTCAACATTAGTCCCCCCTCCCCACTCCTACCAACGTGCCCCGTCTACACTAGTCCCACCTGCCCACAGAACAACATGCCCCATCTACACTAGTCCCACTTGCCCACCCCGACCAATGAGCCCCATCTACACTAGTCCCACCTGCCCACAGACCAACGTGCCCCATCTACACTAGTCCCACCTGCCCACCATGACCAACATGCCCCATCTGCACGAGTCCCAACTGCCCACCCCGACCAACGTGCCCCATCTACACTGGTTGCACCTGCCCACAATGACCAACATACCCCATCTACAGTAGTCCCACCTGCCCACCACGACCAACATGCCCCATCTATACTGGTCCCACCTACCCACAGTCCAACATGCGCCATCTACACTCTTCCCACCTGTCCACCCCGACCAACACACCCCATCTACACGACCCAACTTCCCACCCCGACCAACATGCCCCATCTACACTAATCCCACCTGCCTACCACGACCAACATGCCTCGTCTACACCAGTCCCACCTGCCCACACTGACCAACATGCCCCTTCTACACTAGTCCCAACTGCCCACACCGACCAACATGCCCCATCTACACGTCCCACTTGCCCACCCCGACCAACGAGCCCCATCTACACGTCCCACCTGCCCACAGATCAATGTGCCCCATCTACACTAGTCGCACCTGCCCGCAATGACCAACATGCCCAATCTACCTTAGTCCCACCTGCCCACAGACCAACATGCCCATTCTACACTAGTCCCACCTGCCCACAGACCAACATGCCCTGTCAACATTAGTCCCCCCTCCCCGCTCCTACTAACGTGCCCCGTCTACATTAGTCTCACCTGCCCACAGGCAAACATGCCCCATCTACAATAGTCCCACTTGCCCACCCCGACCAACGAGCCCCATCTACACTAGTCCCACCTGCCCACAGACCAACATGCCCCATCTACACTAGCCTCACCACGACCAACATGCCCCATCTATACGTCCCAGCTGCCCACACCTACCAACATGTCCCGTCTACACTAGTCTAACCTGCTCATACCAACCAACATGCCCCATCTACAGTAGTCCCACCTGTCCACAGATCAACGTGCCCCATCTACACTAGTCGCACCTTGCACACAGACTAACATGCCCCTTATACACTAGTCCCGTCTGCCCACAGCGACCAACATGCCCCATCTACACTTGTCCCATTTGCCCACCCCGACCAATGTGCCCCATCTACACTCGTCCCACCTGCCCACAGTCCAACTTGACCCATCAACACTAGTCCCACCTGCCCACCCCGACCAACATGCGCCATCTACACTAGTCCCACCAGCCCATAGACCAAGATGCCCCATCCACACCAGTCCCACCTGCCCACCATGACCAACATGCCCCATCTGCACATGTCCCAACTGCCCACCCCGACCAACGTGCCCCATCTACACTAGTTGCACCTGCCCCCAATGACCAACATACCCCATCTACACTAGTCCCACCTGCCCACAGACCAACATGCCCCATCTATACTAGTCCCACCTACCCACAGTCCAACATGCGCCATCTACACTCTTCCCACCTGTCCACCGCGACCAACACACCCCATCTACACAACCCAACTTCCCACCCCGAACAACATGCTCCATCTACACTAATCCCACCTGCCTACCACGACCAACATGCCCCGTCTACACCAGTCCCACCTGCCCACACTGACCAACATGCCCCAACTACACTAGTTCCATCTGCGCACAGACTACCATGCCCCTTCTACACTAGTCCCAACTGCCCACACCGACCAACATGCCCCATCTACACATCCCACTTGCCCACCCCGACCAATGACCCCCATCTCCACTAGTCCACCTGCCCACAGACCAACATGCCCCATCTACACTAGCCCCACCACGACCAACATGCCCCATCTATACGTCCCACCTGCCCACACCAACCAACATGTCCCGTCTACACTAGTCTAACCTGCCCATACCGACCAACATGCGCCATCTACAGTAGTCCCACCTGCACACAGATCAACGTGCCCCATCTACACTAGTCGCACCTTACCCACAGACCAACATGCCCCTTATACACTAGTCCCGTCTGCCCACAGCGACCAACATGCCCCATCCACACTAGTCCCACCTGCCCACAACCCAACTTGACCCATCAACACTAGTCCCACCTGCCCACACCCTCCAACATGCCGATCCACACTACCCATAGACCAACATGCCCCATCTACACTCTTCCCACCTGTCCACCGCGACCAACACACCCCATCTACACAACCCAACTTCCCATGAGGCATGTTGGTCTGTGGGCAGGTGGGACTGGTGTGGATGGGGCATCTTGGTCTATGAGCTGGTGAGACTAGTGTAGATGGCGCATGTTGGTGGGTATGGGCAGGTTAGACAAGTTAAGACGGGACATGTTGGTAGGTGTGGGCAGGTGGGACGTACTAGTCCTACCTGCCCACCCCAACCAACATGCACCATCTACACTAGTCTCACCAGCTCATAGACCAAGATGCCCCATCCACACCAGTCCCACCTGCCCACAGACCAACATGCCTCATCTACACTAGTCCCACCTGCCCACAGACTAACATGCCCCATCTACACTAGTCCCAACTGCCTACCACGACCAACATGCTGCATCTACTCTAGTCCCACCTTCCCAAAGACCAACATGCCCCATCTACTCGAGTCCCACATGCCCAACCCGATCAACATGCCCATCTACACTAGTCCCACCTGCCCACCATGACCAACATGACCCATCTACTCTAGTCCCTCCTGCCCACCCCGAAATACATGCCCCATCTACATGTACCTCCTGCCCACAGACCAACGTGCCCCGTCAACATTAGTCCCTCCCCTCCCCACATCTACCAACATGCCCCGTCTACACTTGTCTCACTTGCCCACACCGACCAATATGCCCGATCTACACTAGTCCCACCTGCCCACATATCAACATGCCGATTCTACACTAGTTCCACCTGCCCACCACGACCAACATGCACCATCTGCACTAATTCCATCTGCCCACAGACCAACATGCCCCTTCTACGCTAGTTCCAACTGCCCACACCAACCAACATGCCCCATCTACACTAGTCCCACCTGCCCACAGACCAACATGCCACATCAACACTAGTCCCACCTACCTACCCCGAACAACAAGCCCCATCTACACTTGTCCCACCTGCCCACAGATCAACATGTCCCATCTACACTAGTCCCACCTACCCACCCCGACTAACGTGCCCCATCCACACTAGTCCCACCTGCCCACATTGACCAACATGCCCCATCTGCACTAGTCCCACCTGCCCATGCTCACCAACGTGCCCCATCTACCTTAGTCCCACCTGCCCACTGACCAACATGCCCCATCTACACTAGGCCCACCTGCCCACTGTGACCAACATGCGCCATCTACACTAGTCCCACCTGCCCACCCCGACCAACATGCCCCATCTACACTAGTCCCACCTGCCCACCCCGACCAACATGCCCCATCTACACTAGTCCCACCTGCCCACACCCGCCAACCGTCCCATCTACACTAGTCCCTCCTGCCCACAGACCAACATGCCCCATCTACAATAGTCCCACCTGCCCACAATGACCAACATGTCATCTACCTTAGTCCAACCTGCCCACAGACCAACATGCCCATTCTACACTAGTCCCACCTGCCCACAGACCAACATGCCCTGTCAACATTAGACCCTCCTCCCCACTCCTACCAACGTGCCCCGTCTACACTAGTCCCACCTGCCCACAGACCAACATGCCCCATCTACACTAGTCCCACTTGCCCACCCCGACCAACGTGCCCCATCTACATTAGTTGCACCTGCCCATAATGACCAACATACCCCATCTACACTAGTCCCACCTGCCCACCCCGACCAACGTGCCCCATCTACATTAGTTGCACCTGCCCATAATGACCAACATACCCCATCTACACTCTTCCCACCTGTCCACCCCGACCAACACACCCCATCTACACGACCCAACTTCCCACCCCGACCAACATGCCCCATCTATAGTAATCCCACCTGCCTACCACGACCAACATGCCCCGTCTACACCAGTCCCACCTGCCCACACTGACCCACATGCCCCATCTACACTAGTTCCATCTGCACACAGACTACCATGCCCCTTCTACACTAGTCCCAACTGCCCACACCGACCAACATGCCCCATCTACTCGTCCCACTTGCCCACCCCGACCAACGAGCCCCATCTACACTAGTCCCACCTGCCCACAGATCAACGTGCCCCATCTACACTAGTCGCACCTGCCCACAATGAACAACATGCCCAATCTACCTTAGTCCCACCTGCCCACAGACCAACATGCCCTGTCAACATTAGCCCCCTCTCCCCACTCCTACTAACGTGCCCCGTCTACATTAGTCCCACCTGCCCACAGACCTACATGCCCCATCTACACTAGCCCCACCACGACCAACATACCCCATCTATACGTCCCAGCTGCCCACACCTACCAACATGTCCCGTCTACACTAGTCTAACCTGCCCATACCGACCAACATGTCCCATCTACAGTAGTCCCACCTGTCCACAGATCAACGTGCCCCATCTACACTAGTCGTACTTTGCCCACAGACCAACATGCCCCTTTGACACTAGTCCCGTTTGCCCACACCGACCAACATGCCCCATCTACACTAGTCCCACTTGCCCAGCCCGACCAACGTGCCCCATGTACACTAGTCCCACCTGCCCACAGACCAGCGTGCCCAATCTCCACCTGTCCCACCTGCCCACCCAGAACTACATGCCCCATCCACACTAGTCCCACCTGCCCACAGTCCAACTTGACCCATCAACACTAGTCCCACCTCCCCGCACCGTCCAACATGCCGATCCACACTACCCACAGACCAACATGCCCCATCTACACTAGTCCCACCTGCCCACCCCGACCAACATGCGCCATCTACACTAGTCCCACCAGCCCATAGACAAAGATGCCCCATCCACACCAGTCCCACCTGCCCACAGACTAACATGCCCCATCTACTCGAGTCCCACATGCCCAACCCGATCAACATGCCCATCTACACTAGTCCCACCTGCCCACCATGACCAACATGACCCATCTATAGTCCCACCTGCCCACCCCGAAATACATGCCCCTTCCACATTACTCCCACCTGCCCACAGTCCAACGTGACCCATCTACCCTAGTCCCACCTGCCCATGCCCACCAACATGCCCTATCTACACTAGCCCAACCTGCCCACAGACCAACATGCCCCATCTACACCAGTCCCACCTGCCCACCCCGAACAACATGCCCCATCTACACTTGTACCTCCTCCCCACAGACCAACATGCCCCGTCAACACTTGTCTCAGTTGCCCACACTGACCAACATGCCCCATCCACACTAGTCCCACTTGCCCACACCGACCAACATGCCCGATCTACACTAGTCCCACCTGCCCACCACGACCAGCATGCACCATCTGAACTAATTCCACCTGCCCACAGACTAACATGCCCCTTCTACACTAGTCCCAACTGCTCACACCGACCAACATGCCCCATCTACACTGGTCCAAACTGCCCACAGACCAACATGCCCCATCTACACTAGTCCCACCTACCCACCCCGAACAACAAGCCCCATCTACACTTGGCCCACCTGCCCACAGATCAACATGCCCCATCTACACTAGCCCCACCACGACCAACATGCCCCATCTACACTAGCCCCACCGCAACCAATATGCCCCATCTACACTAGTCCCACCTGTCCACCCCGACCAATATGCGCCATCTACACGACCCAACTTCCCACCCCGACCAACATGCCCCATCTATAGTAATCCCACCTGCCTACCACGACCAACATGCCCCGTCTACACCAGTCCCACCTGCCCACACTGACCCACATGCCCTATCTACACTAGTTCCATCTGCACACAGACTACCATGCCCCTTCTACACTAGTCCCAACTGCCCACACCGACCAACATGCCCCATCTACACGTCCCACTTGCCCACCCCGACCAACGAGCCCCATCTACACTAGTCCCACCTGCCCACAGATCAACGTGCCCCATCTACACTAGTCGCACCTGCCCACAATGAACAACATGCCCAATCTACCTTAGTCCCACCTGCCCACAGACCAACATGCCCTGTCAACATTAGCCCCCTCTCCCCACTCCTACTAACGTGCCCCGTCTACATTAGTCCCACCTGCCCACAGACCTACATGCCCCATCTACACTAGCCCCACCACGACCAACATGCCCCATCTATACGTCCCAGCTGCCCACATCTACCAACATGTCCCGTCTACACTAGTCTAACCTGCCCATACCGACCAACATGTCCCATCTACAGTAGTCCCACCTGTCCACAGATCAACGTGCCCCATCTACACTAGTCGTACTTTGCCCACAGACCAACATGCCCCTTTGACACTAGTCCCGTTTGCCCACACCGACCAACATGCCCCATCTACACTAGTCCCACTTGCCCAGCCCGACCAACGTGCCCCATGTACACTAGTCCCACCTGCCCACAGACCAGCGTGCCCAATCTCCACCTGTCCCACCTGCCCACCCAGAACTACATGCCCCATCCACACTAGTCCCACCTGCACACAGTCCAACTTGACCCATCAACACTAGTCCCACCTCCCCGCACCGTCCAACATGCCGATCCACACTACCCACAGACCAACATGCCCCATCTACACTAGTCCCACCTGCCCACCCCGACCAACATGCGCCATCTACACTAGTCCCACCAGCCCATAGACAAAGATGCCCCATCCACACCAGTCCCACCTGCCCACAGACTAACATGCCCCATCTACTCGAGTCCCACATGCCCAACCCGATCAACATGGACATCTACACTAGTCCCACCTGCCCACCATGACCAACATGACCCATCTACTCTAGTCCCACCTGCCCACCCCGAAATACATGCCCCTTCCACATTACTCCCACCTGCCCACAGTCCAACGTGACCCATCTACCCTAGTCCCACCTGCCCATGCCCACCAACATGCCCTATCTACACTAGCCCAACCTGCCCACAGACCAACATGCCCCATCTACACCAGTCCCACCTGCCCACCCCGAACAACATGCCCCATCTACACTTGTACCTCCTCCCCACAGACCAACATGCCCCGTCAACACTTGTCTCACTTGCCCACACTGACCAACATGCCCCATCCACACTAGTCCCACTTGCCCACACCGACCAACATGCCCGATCTACACTAGTCCCACCTGCCCACCACGACCAGCATGCACCATCTGAACTAATTCCACCTGCCCACAGACTAACATGCCCCTTCTACACTAGTCCCAACTGCTCACACCGACCAACATGCCCCATCTACACTGGTCCCAACTGCCCACAGACCAACATGCCCCATCTACACTAGTCCCACCTGCCCACCGCGACCAATATGCGCCATGTGGAGGAAGTAAATAGCAGGAAAGATAAAGGAGAATCAGTAGATGTTGTTTCCCTTGATTTTCAGAAAGCCTTTGATAAGGTGCCACACGTGAGGCTGCTAAGGAAGAATGACCATGTTATCAAAGGACATATACTAGCATGGATATGAAGAATGGATCAACAGGGCTTGTATTCATTGGAATTTAGGAATCTTATAGAAACATCAGGGCTTGAAATTAACGGTTGCCCGGGTGCCAATGGCCACCTAACGTGCCGCCGTGCAACCTAAAAGTTGTGTGATGTTGCCCGGCTTGCCAAGCACCCGGGACACCTCCCGTTTAACTCTCTCTCTCTCTCTCTCTCTCTGTCACTCTCCGTCTCCGCTCTCCACCCGTTCCTCATCCGCCGGCAAAACCCGCAGCCTTGCACATGCGCACAACCACGGCCAGCACATCCTCCCCTTGCACATGCTCACCACCAGGGCCAGCACATCAACGGCCGCCCTACACATGCACACTGCCACGGCAACTGGTTAGCGCCGGGCACTTTCTCCCTCCCTTTGCATTGTGGGAGATCTGGCCGCCATTGCTGTCCGGTCACCGCCTCGCCCCGACCGCTGAAAACCAACGCAAGACCGCTCCCTGGAGCTGGAGTAACTCCCTGGAGTAACTCTTGCTTCTTGGTTTCCTCGTCCTCCAAAAATATTCTAAATGGAATTTAAACTGGAGGTGGTGGAGGGTCCATCACCAAACTCCAAACTCTGAACAATAACAGCCTATTGCACTTTATCTGTTTATTTATTGTGTATAGATATGGACTATGGTGTATATATGCACACATTGAACTTTTATCTCCTGTTCTGTATTATGTTTATATATTCTGTGGTGCTGCAGCAAGCAAGAATTTCATTGTCCTATCTGGGACATGATAATAGAACTCTTGACTCTTGATTTGGCGAAAAAGGGTTCTTGGGGGAGTAAAGAGGTACCTTAAATTGAGTTGCATCTGTCTGGATAACTATGGTGGGGTGAAGACTATTCCATGCTTTAATTGTGCGGGGGAACTCCATGGAGCAGCCAACATCTCAGGATAGAAGAAATTGGGTGACATTTCGAGTAGAGACTCTTATTTAGACCCTTATTTAGGTTGTATTGTTTTTACTTTAATTTAAAGATACAGCCTGGAAACAGGCCCTTCGGCCCACAGAGTCCACGCCGACCAGGTTTTAAAATCCGTATTACAAAAAATGGGGGGGGGGGGGATCGTCCCACCCCCCTTTCAAAACGGAGGGGGGATGTGTCCTCCCCGACAATAGAGGAAGAGGCGGAGACAGTAGGGTGTGGGAAAGCTGGGAAGGGGGGGGGGGGATGGAGGGAGAGAGCAAGGACTACCAAGGGCAGTTTACACCCCAGCGGTATGAAAATTGGCCTCCAATTTCAGGTAGTCCCTGCTTTCTCCGCCGCTTCCCAGCTCTCCCTCAGCCCTCTGTCTCCACCTCTTCCTTTCTTCTTCTCACCCCCCGCACCCTCACATCAGTTTGAAGAAGGGTTTCGACCCAAAACGCCGCCTATTTCCTTCGCTCTATAGATGCTGCCTCACCCGCTGAGTTTCTCCAGCATTTTTGTCTCCCCATTCACACAAGCTCTTTAATCTCACTTTCCTCACCCAATCCCTACACATTAGGGGAAATTTTACAGAGACAAGTTAACCTACAAAGCCAATGCGTCTTTGGGATGTGGGAGGAAACAAACATGCTTGCATGGAAAATGTGCAAATTCAACACAGACAGTGCCCGAGGACAGGATCGAACACAGATCTCTGGCGTTTGAGGCAGCAAGTCCACCAGCTGTGCCACTATATTTTATTATACAACACACAAACAATTATACGTTGATAACATTGGTTACTAAAATAAAAGAGACTATCCATTTTCAGTCTTAAATCTCTAAGTGATGCTATGTCCCCCTTTACAGCAACTGTAGGTTTTAATTCAGTTCAAGACTATGGGGCAGTACATTGGCCATAAAGTTGCTGCCTAAAATTGCCAGAGACCCGGAAATGATCCTGAATATGGGTGCTGTCTGTTTGGAGTTTGCTCCTTTTCCCTTTGATCGCATGAGTTTTCTCCGGGTGCTCTTGTTTCCTTCCACATTCCAAATGTGTGCAGGAACCTTTTTCAGACCCAACCCAAAACGTAATATTTTCCTTTTGTCCAGAATTTCTGTCTGACCAGTTGAGATACTCCACCTTTTTGTGCCTATCTTCAGTTTAAACCCGCATCTGCAGTTCTTTCCTACATACACGATACTATACGATAGAACTTTATTAATTCCAGGAGGTAAATTGTGTGTTTGTGTGTATAGTTATATATTCATATATAAATGTACACTGTTTTATTTTCTCGTTATAACATTGTTTACAGAGTACATATTCTGTTGTGCTGCTGCAAGTAAGGATTTCATTGTTCTAAGTGGGACATGAGAGAATAAAACATTCTTGACTCTTGACTTATTTTGCTAACGTGTGGGATAGGACTAGTGTACGGTTGATCGACGGTTGGCGTGGACTCGGTGGGCCAAAGGGCCTAATTCCACGCTGTATCTTTAAATTAAACTAAAACACTAAAACCAAAGGAAATCTAAAGAAGGGTCTCTACCCGAAACATCACCCATTTTCTTCTATCCAGAGATGCTGGCAGCTGCATGGAGTTCCCCCGCACAATTAAAGAATGGAATAGTCTTCACCCTACCATAGGTACCCAACCAGACGCAACTAAATTTAAGGTGGCTCTTTTTTCCCAAGAACCCTTTTTTGCATAAGTCCAAGTCAAGAGTCAAAAGAGTTTTATTTTCATGTGTCCCAGATTGCAATTATAGACCTAGCAATTATAGACCTACCTGTTAGTTTGACGTCAGTGGTGGGCAAATTAATGGAAAGGATACTAAGAGATAATATATATAAGCTGATCAAGAACAGTCAACATGGATTTGTGCCTAGAAGGTCATGTTTGACAAACCTTCTTGAATGTTTTGAAGAGGTTACTAGGGAAATTGATGAGGGTAAAGCAGTGGATGTTGTCTATATGGATTTCATTTTTTTTTTGAATAATTTTTTTATTAGCAATAAACAATTCTCAATGTTTAAAACTGAGTTATAAACATCAACTTAAATCAATATTTGTACTCTAACGATTATTATCTTTTTTTTTTTTGAAAATAAAAGTGGGTAAAGAGAAATACCATTATTAATCAATAAAATTATAATTCCTTAATAATTATTTGGTATAAAAGAAAAAGAAAAAATGAAGAAAAAGAAAAAAGACATATTATGTATATATATCAATTAAAAGCCACACAATATATTATAAATGAAACAACTACAAATAATAATATCAGTAAAGACATGCATATATCCTGGTATACCAATACATTATTTTCATCAAATCCCGCAGGGTGCCAGTCGAGCCGTGATGCCAAGAACAGCTACTTCTCTAAATACTGTATATATGGAGACCATATCTGTTGAAAAGAATTATACTCGTCCAAAAGGACAAATCTGATTCTTTCCAACTGCAACGTCTCCAACATCTCTGATGCCCACATTTTAATTGTTGGGGATAATGTTCCCTTCCAAAATTTCAATATTATTTTTTTCCCTAATATCAAACAATAATCAAGGACATTTCTTTGATCTAGTGTAAATATCAGATTAGCCTCTGGAATTCCCAGTATTATTAGCTTTGGGTCAGGTTCTAATTTAACCTTAAGAACTTCAGAAATAACTTTAAAAATTTCTGTCCAATAATAATTTAATTTAGGACATGTAACAAAACTGTGTGTTAAATTTGCTTCTAAATTCTTACATTTATCACAAATAGAGGAGAGATTAGGAAATATACTATTTAATTTGGTTTTCGAATAATGTAATCTGTATAATACTTTAAATTGTATTAATATATGTCTAGCATTTAACGAGCACCGGTGTATTCGTTGTAGACTTTCTTCCCAATTTTCTTTGGTTATAGGTGATCCAATTTCATTTTCCCATGCTTGACGATATGTTTCAGTTATTGGATTCTCCTTATCCATAATGATGTTATATATATAAGCTATTAATTTTTCTGTGGTTGGATGCCAGTTAAACGATTCATCTAATAATCCTGGTTCTTTATTTTTAAAATCCTGTGTATTAGATTTAATATAATCTCTAATTTGGAAATATTAGGAATATTTGGAAATGTCTGAACCCTCCATCCAATGTGGAGGGCTTAAATAATGGGTTATTCATAATTGGTAATCTAAATGAAAGATTGTCTAATTGTAAAGTCTTGACTATTTGTTTCCAAATACGTCTATTATTATAAATGATTGGATTGTCCCTATAAATTTTTTTTTGAACTTCCTTTGGGGCAAAAGTAATTGAATCTACGTTGAAAGGCAAACAATCTTCCTTTTCTATCTTTAGCCACGTTGGTTCCAGGTCCGTATTTACCCACCAAAAATTCATATTCTTAATCTGTACTGCCCAGAAGTAGTATAGAAAATTTGGAAGTGCTAATCCTCCATTTATCTTTGACTTACATAAATGTTTTTTACTTATTCTGTGATTTTTATAATCCCAGATAAAACTATTAACAATATTATCAATTTTTTTAAAAAAGGTTTTCGGAAGGAAAAAAGGGATAGCTTGAAACAGATATAATAATTGTGGTAGAAAAACCATCTTTATAGCATTTATTCTACCAATCAAAGATATAGGCAGTGTTTTCCAATATAAAATATTTTTTTTAAGTTTATCTAATAATTGAGGATAATTCGATCTAATTAATGAATTGTGAGATTTAGATACATTAATTCCTAAATATTTAATTTTGTCAGTAACTATTGATAATGGATATTGTTGTAATATATTTAAATTTATATTAGTTATTGGCATAATATCACTTTTATTCCAATTAATCCTATATCCAGAAAATGTACTAAATTTATTTATAACATCAAACAACATTGGAATACTAATTTCAGGTTTTGTGATGTAAATCAAAACATCATCTGCATATAAGGATATTTTATTAGTTGTTGTGTCAGTATTATAACCGTATATTTCAGGTTCTGATCTAATTCTTTCCGCCAAAGGCTCTATCGCCAAGGCAAATAATAAAGGCGATAACGGACATCCTTGTCTACATCCCCTAAAGAGTTTAAATTTAACTGATAGTATTTGATTAGTTAGAATTCTTGCAGTAGGATCTGAGTATAGGATTCTTACCCATTTACAAAATTGATCCCCCAATTGAAACTTTTCCATTATATTAAATAGATATAACCATTCCACCTGGTCAAATGCTTTTTCTGCGTCAAACGATATGACTGCTAATTCCGTATCTCGTATTCTTTTAGAATATATAATATTAAACAGGCGTCTTAGATTATGAGATGAATAGCGTTTTGGAATAAAACCTGTTTGATCATAATGTATTAATTTAGAAATCACCAAACTTAGTCTCCTAGATAAAACTTTAGCTAATATTTTTTGGTCTGTATTTAGAAGGGCAATCGCTCTATATGAACCAGGATCTTCCAGATCTTTATCTACCTTAGGTTTGAGTGTAATTGTGGATTCATTTAAAGAGTCTGGTAATTTTCCTTGTTCATATGCATGTCTATACACTGTATGTAGTCTTGGAGAGATCAGATCTTGAAATTTTTTATAAAATTCTGCACTCAGGCCGTCAGGCCCCGCAGCTTTTCCATTCTTTAATGAACTAATTGATTCTGCGATATCTTTCACTGATATTTCAGCATTTAACAAGTGTCTCCCTTCCTGATCTAAACTCTTAATTTGACATTCTTGTAGAAATGTTTCCATTCCATCTGTTTGTCCTGTTAATTTTGATGAGTAAAGATTTTGGTAATATTGTAAAAATCTATCATTAATATCTTTTGGTATGGTCAATATATTTCCTTGCATTGATCTGATTCCATGTATCGTTTTTTCATCGTCTAATTTTCTTAATTGTCGTGCTAGCAATTTATGCGGTTTATCTCCAAATTCAAAATGCACTTGTTTGGTTTGTTGAAAAAGTTTGATGACTTGATTAGAGTATATTTTATTTAGTCTATACTTTGCTATTGCAATTTTATTACTTAACTCCTTAGAAGGGTGTTTTATATTCTCATTGTCTAGTTGTTTTATCTCCATTTCTAACTTCTGTTCCCTCTTTCGGTTTTCTTTATTAAAATATGCTCGTGCCGATATTATTGCACCACGCATGAATGCCTTAAATGTATCCCAAAGTAACAATGGTGAAATTTCAGGTGTGTCGTTTGTCTCAAAGAATAATTTAATCTGTTCTGTCACATGATTACAACAATCCTTGTCCTTCAGTATCTGAGGATTAAATCTCCAAGTCATAGTTTTATTAGATATATCTTTTAGTTTTATCTTAAATGTTAATGGTGCATGATCTGAAATAATAATATTATGATATTTTGCATTGTACGTAAAGGGAAGCAGTTTTGAGTCTATTAAAAAGTAATCTATCCTCGAGTAGGTTCCGAATACGGGCGAGAAAAAAGAATATTCTCATCCGGATGGGTTCTCTAATCTCCAAATATCCTTAACGTTAGTTGAATTAATGAAAGAATTTATAAGTTTACTTGAATTAGAAATAGCTTTCCTTTTTGTTGAGGATCTGTCTAAGTAGTTATCCAAAGTGCAATTTAAATCGCCCCCAATTATTAAATTATGTTGAGTGGATATAGGAATATTATTGAATATTTTCTTAAAAAATAATGGGTTATCGAAATTAGGTGCATATATATTCATAAGAATTACTTTTTTTGAGTATAATTCCCCTGTAATTATTACATATCTGCCCTCTTTATCTTCTATTATAGAACTTTGTTTAAAAGGTATACCTTTACGAATAATTATTGCAACTCCCCTAGATTTATGTATAAATGAAGAATGATATACCTTTGAAATCCATTTAGCTGTTAATCTATATTGATCATCTCTTTTGAGATGCGTCTCTTGGAGGAAAATAACGTCTGATTTCAATCTATTCAGCTGCGCTAACACCTTACCCCTTTTAATTGGTTCATTAATTCCCTTAACATTCCAACTACAGAAAGTGATTCCATCATCCCCAGTCTTCAAATTCATATCTTGCATTTTAGTATTAGGGTGTTTTTTTTTGGAGTAGCCCTCTCGGCCCCTCCAGCTCAACAAGGCACCCAAACGCCAATCCGACGAAAATTACCAATCTCAATAATCCATATCCATGTCTAACTAAAATAGTTATACGGTATTGTTCATAATTACATTCATATAATATATAACATAAATTCAAATACTTAATATATTAAAAAAAATAGAAAATATAAGTAAAAAAAGAAAAAAGAGTGTTAAAAGGGTGCCCAAAGAAAAAAAAGACTACACTGATAGATTGTGTAGTGTGTGTTAGTGAACGCCACACTAACGTGGCGATTAATCTAATGACTTCCGTGTTTAAAAAAGATGTTAAATATTCCAGCTCCCAACTAGAATACTGTGTATATTGGGGTGGGGTACTAACTTTAAGGGTTTAGTAATTATTTCTATTATTCATGAAACTATTTATTAATTACTATTCTATTGTAATTAGTATTATAATAAATAATACTATGTTAGGGGAATTATTGAAATTCTACAAATTGATACCAAACCACTACTACATTCCCATTATTTTCCCTCTTTCTCAATGAATAATTCATAACCGCAGGTTAATGATAAAAGTCCAAAATGTTCAGTCGTCGTCTTCTTCCTCACGTGGTTCATCGTCTGCTTCCTCCTCTTCTGCCTTCTTCTGTATGCCTTGAGCGAACTTCAATGCATCAGTATGCTTAACGAAGCGGTGTTCCTCGTTGTCATAGGTCACTCTCAGTGTTGCTGGGTACATCAAGCCATATCTGAGATCCACTGTATTCTTTAAATTCCGTAGAATGCCTCTTGTTTCAGTGAATAAGGATCTTCTCTTAGCAACTTCCGCTGGGTAATCTCTGAAGATACTAATGTTATTTCCTTCGTATTTCAAATTTCTCTTTCTCATTATTATCTTCATCATATCTTCAAAGACGTGATCATACACCACCTTTACAATCATTTGTCTGGGTGGTGCACCTCTCCCAGGGACCCGTCTTAAAGCCCTGTGGGCACGGCCCAACAGTGGTTCTTCATCCAATTCCAGAATGTCCTTTAGGAGTTTTGCAACAAATTTTCGTGGATCTTGATTTCCTTCACAACCTTCGGTCAATCCTACAATTCGCAAATTCTTACGTCTTTGTCGGCCCTCCAAATCAATACATTTCTCATTTATTTTGCGAAGTAGTTCTGAGAGGCGTTTATTCTCGGCAAGTAACTTCTCAGTTTCCTTGGCACTTTTTACAGCAAAATCAGCCAAATCTTTAAGTGCATCATTGTGTTGGTCAATTGTAATGGCAATAGGATCTATCTTATCATTCAGCATTTGTTCCAACCCAGCAACCTTGTCGTTTATCTCAGAGAATCGGTTTTGAAATTCAGCCTCCGTCTTACTTTTCCATTCGCTCATCATAATCTTTACCGTCTCGGTAACTTCTTTTGTTAATTCCACTTTAATTCTCTCCTGAGACACCAGAATCACCGCTTTTAGATTTTTTATTTCATCTTTATATTCTTCATGTCTTTAAATTCATCTTTATATTCCTTCTTCAGATCTTTTATTTCTTTCACCAGTTTCTTCATCTCACCTATCATGGAATTTTTAAACTCTTCCATTTCCACTTTTCTCTGTGAGATCTCTTCCTGGGAGGCAGTCAGACTCGAGCCCGAGGCTTTGGTGGTGCCAGCCTCTCTTCTTAGGCCCGTTTTCTTCAGGGGAGGGGAGGAGGGCTGCATTTTAAATTTCTTACCGAAGTCGCGCGCCTGATGACGTCACGCAGCCTTCAATCGCACCGGAGCCGTTTTTAATCGATCTCCTGCGGTAAGTAGCGTTAGCACCCTCCTTTAGCCCCGTTTTTTTTACAGATTTTTACGGAGCTGATCTGGCGCTGTTCTCCCCTAGAACATGGCGCCACCGGAAGTCGTCTATATGGATTTCAGTAAGGCCTTTGACAAGGTTCCTCATGGAAGGTTGGTTAAGAAGGTTCAATCTTTGGGTGTTAATGGCGGAGTAGCAAGATGGATTCAACAGTGGCTGAATGGGAGATGCCAGAGAGTAATGGTGGATGGCTGTTTGTCAGGTTGGAAGCTGGTGACCAGTGGGGTGCCTCAGGGATCTATGTTGGGTCCACTGTTGTTTGTCATGTACATCAATGATCTAGATGATGGGGTGGAAAATTGGATAAGTAAGTATGCAGATGATACTAAGTTAGGTGGTGCTGTGGATAATGAAGTAGATTTTCAAAGACTACAGAGAGATTTGAGCCATTTGGAAGAGTGGGCTGAAAGATGGCGGATGGAGTTTAATGCTGATAAGTGTGAGGTGCTACATCTTGGCAGGACAAATCAAAATAGGACGTCCATGGTAATTGGTAGGGAATTGAGGAATGCTGTGGAACAGAGGGGTCTAGGAATAACTGTGCATAGTTCCCTGAAGGTGGAATCACATGTAGATAGGGTGGTAAAGAAAGCTTTTGGTGTGCTGGCCTTTATACATCAGAGCATTGAATATAGGAGTAGGGAAGTTATGTTACAATTGTACAAGGCATTGGTGACACCAATTCTGGAGTATGGTGTAGAATGTTGGTCGCCTAATTATAGGAAGGATGTCAACAAAATAGAGAGAGTACAGAGGAGATTTACTAGAATGTTGCCTGGGTTCCAGCAACTAAGTTACAGAGAAACGTTGAATAAGTTAGTTCTTTATTCTTTGGAGCGCAGAAGGTTAAGGGGGGACTTGATTGAGGTCTTTAAAATGATGAAAGGGATAGACAGAGTTGACGTGGATAAGCTTTTCCCATTGAGAGTAGGGAAGATTCAAACAATAGGGCATGAGATGAGAATTAAGGGACAGACGTTTAGGGGTAACATGAGGGGGAACTTCTTTACTCAGAGAGTGGTAGCTGTGTGGAATGATCATCCTGCAGAAGTGCTGGAGGCAGGATCGATTTTAACATTTAAAAGTAAAGTGGATAGGTATATGCACGGGAAGGGAATGGAGGGGTATGGTCTGAGTGCAGGTAGATGGGACTAGGGGAAAATAAATGGTCGGCACGGACTGGAAGGGCCGAGAAGGCCTGTTTCCGTGCTGTAATTGTTATATGGTTACATGTTATTGGACAATGAAATTCTTGCTTGCTGGAGCACAACAGAATATGTAAACATAATACAGAACAAGTGATAAAAGTTCAATGTGTCTATATACCATAGACCATATATACATACACAATAAATAAACAGATGAAATGCAAGAGGCTGTTATTTTTCAGAGTGTGGTGGTGGTGTTTAAATACTGTTCAAATTCAATTTACAATATTTTTGGAGGAAGGGAAACCAAGAAGCAAGAGTTACTCCAGGGAGTTACTCCAGCTCCAGCGAGTGAGTCTGCGTTGGTTTTCAGCGGTCGCGGCGAGTGGGCAGCAATGACAGCCAGATCTCCCACCATGCAAAGGGAGGGAGAAAGTGGCCGACGCCGACCAGTTGCAGTGGCAGTGCGCATGTGCAGGGCGGCACATGGCCTCCCCCTCCCCCTCTCCCCCCTCTCCCCCCCCTCTCCCCCTCTCCCCCTCTCCCCCTCTCCCCCTCTCTCTCTCTCTCTCTCTCCCCCTCTCCCCCTCTCTCTCTCTCTCCCCCTCTCTCTCTCTCTCCCCCTCTCTCTCTCTCTCTCTCTCTCTCTCTCTCTCTCGCTATATATATATATATATATATATATATATATATTCGCTCCTCCCTCTCTCTCCCCCTCCAATCAGTAAACTTCACGAAGGCGATAGGGCGCGAGAGAGAGAGAGAGTGATGGGGGGGAGAGAGAGGGGGTAGAGAGAGAGAGCGGGGAGAATGAGAGGGGGACAGCAGGCAGGAGAGGGGGGGGACGGGACTAGTAGCCATTTTGACACTTGGCATGTCTGATAATTCTCTCGAAGAGGAACCATTAGCCTCAAGAGCAAAATCCCTCAAACCGGGGCTGAGGGACATAGTGGAGCAGGGGGGAGAGGCGAGGAAAGTGGGGAAGATAGAGAGGGCTGTTCGTTAAAGGTGGCCGCCATGGCCAGGGAAAGAGGAGGCTGCCTTTCCAAAGATGGCCGACGGTGGGCCGCACTCCCTCAGGCCGCTCGGCGCTGCCTCCCCCGTCTGAGCCGGATGCCGGTCACTGCCCACCTGCAGGTCGAGGGGCGGACAGACGTGGACGCGAGCTCGGAATGTGAGGCCCAACGTAACTGGGGATGGCCGACCTTCCAACGATGGCGACCCCACAAGATGACAATGCGAACTGATCTTTGATTTCTCTCCCTCCCTCCCTCCGTCCATCTCTCCCTCCCTCCCTCCTTCAAATAGCAATGGGGAGATGGAGGGAGGGTGGGAACAGCGGGAAAGTGGGGTCAGGGGTATATTCAGAGGGAGAGAGGGGAGACTTCTCCCGCAAACTCCAGGGCCTGCAGGAGGCCCTGCAGAGGCAGGCCCAGCTGATGCAGAGGTTGCAGGCCAAGGTAGGCCTATGCTGCAGGCTGCTCTAGGCCGCGTAGGCCAGTATTAGGCCCAGCTATGTTATGGAGGCCTGGACTCGGTAAAACTAGGACGGGGAGACCTGCACTTGGCATAACTAGGCCGGAGAGGGCTCAAAAGAGGCCTGGACTAGGACATCTAGCCACCAAACGGGCTGGTCTGGGCTCAAACAGTCCTGGGACGGCTGCACTGGGGACTCAGTCGACGGAGGAGGGCAGAACTAGGCCAAACTATGGTAATCTGATTTCTTTTCTGTAAAGCACTTTGGCTTCAACGTGATTTGATTTAAAAGTGCTATTTAAATAAAATTTACTTACTTACAATAGACAATAGGTGCAGGAGTAGGCCATTCGGTCCTTCGAGCCATTCAATGTGATCATGGCTGATCATCCTCAATCAGTACTCCGTTCCTGCCTTCTCCCCATATCTCCTGACTCTGCTATCTTTAAGAGCGCTATCTAGCTCTCTCATGAAAGCATCCAGAGAACCTGCCTCCACCTCTGAGGCAGAGAATTCCACAGACTCACAACTCTCTGTGAGAAAAAGTATTTCCTCCTCTCCATTCTAAATGACTTACCCATTATTCTTAAACTGTGGCCCCTGGTTCTGGACTCCCCCAACATCGGGAACATGTTTCCTGCCTCTAGCGTGTTCAAACCCTTAACAATCTTAGGTAGACAAAAGTGCTGGAGAAGCTTTGGAGGGATGAGGAGAACTTCAAAGTAGGCATACCTTGAGGAGATTTTGCAGTAGTTCGGAGGGAGGAGGAGAACTTCTTCAACGTTCGGAGGGAGGACAATCTTATATGTTTCAAGAAGATCCCCCTCATCCTTCTAAACTCCAGAGTGTACACGCTCATCCGCTCCATTCTCTCAACATATGACAGTCCCCGCCATTCCGGGATTTAACCTTGTGAACCTACGCTGCACTTCCTCAATAGCAAGAATGTCCTTCCTCAAATTAGGGGACCAAAACTGCACACAATACTCCAGGTGTGGTCTCACTAGGGCCCTGTACAACTGCAGAAGGATCTCTTTGCTCCTGGACTCAACTCCTCTTGTTATAAAGGCCAACATGCCATTCGCTTTCTTCACTGCTTGCTGTACCTGCATGCTTACTTTCATAGACTGATGAACAAGGACCCCCAGATCCCGTTGTACTTCCCCTTTTCCCAACGGCGCCATTTAGATAGTAATCTGCCTTCCTGTTTTTGATACCAAAATGAGAGAGAAAACATGGAATTATAGACCAGTTAGCCTGGCATCGGTGGTGGGGAAGATGTTGACTAAATCATAAAATATGAAATAGCGGCACATTTGCATAGCAGTAACAGGATCGGTCCGAGTCAGCATGGGTTTATGAGGAAATCATGCTTGACTAATCTTCTGGAATTTTTTGAGGATGTAACTAGGAAAATCGTTAAGAGAGAGGCACTGGATGTAGTGTTCCTGGACTTTCAGAAAGCATTTGATAAGGTCCCACATAGGAGATTAGTGGGCAAAATTAGGGCACATGGTATTGGGGGTAGGTGCTGACATGGATAGAAAATTTGGTTGGCGGACAGGAAAGAAAGAGTAGGGATTAACGGGTCCCTTCTCAGAATGGCAGGCAGTGACTAGTGGGGTACCGCAAGGTTCGGTGCTGGGACCGCAACTATTTACAATATATTAATGATTTAGATGAAGGGATTACAAGTAACATTAGCAAATTTGCAGATGACACAAAGCCAGTATGAACTGTGAGGAGGTTGCTATAAAAATGCTAAGTGACTTGGACAGGTTGGGTGAGTGCGCAGATGCATGGCAGATACAGTTTAATGTGGATAAATGTGAGGTACAAAAGCAGGAAGGAAGGTTATTATCTAAATTGTGTCAAGTTGGGAAAAAGTGAGGTACAACGGGATCTGGGGGTCCTTGTTCATCAGTCAATTAAATTAAGCATGCAGGTACAGCAGGCAGTGAAGAAAGCAAATTGCAAGTTGGCCTTCAGAACAAGAGGAATTGAGTATAGGAGCAAAAAGGTCCTTCTGCAGTTGTTGTGGGCCGTAGTGAGACCACACCTGGAGCATTGTGTGCAGTTTTGGTCTCCAAATTTGAGGAAGGACATTCTTGCTATTGAAGGGGTGCAGCGTAGGTTTACAAGGTTTATTCCCGGGATGGCGGGACTGTCATATGCTGAGAGAATGGTACGGCTGGGCTTGTACACTCTGGAATTTAGAAGGATGAGAGGGTATCTTATTGGAACATAAGATAATAAGAGTTTGGACACACTGGAGGCAGGAAACATGTTCTTGATGTTGGGGGAGTCCAGAACCAGGGGCCACAGTTTAAGAATAAGGGGTAAGCCATTTAGAACGGAGATGAGGAAACACTTTAACACACAGAGAGTTGTGAATCTGTGGAATTCTCTGCCTCAGAGGGCGGTGGAAAGCTGCAGGTCGCTCCCCCCTTCCCCACCGGCCCCCGGCAGCCACGCCTGAAGCTGTGGCCCTCCCCAGGCTGAAGGACGCTCCCCCCACGGCCCCCGACAGCCCCCGCCAGAAGCCGACCCCCTCCCCTGGCTGCAGAATGCAACAAGAGACGCAACAAGAATGGACTGAATAAAGCTCCTCTTTAACGTTTAAATCTATTTTACTAAAAGTAAGACCTTGACCACTTTTAATGCACTGCGAGTTGATTTCCGAGAGAACGCCGCCACTTACAGCCGTCATTTTTGGCCACCTTGCTCAGAGCCCCCCTCTGCAGGACTGGACTGGAGGATTTTTCCCATCGATGAAAAATCAGAGAGGTATTAATTTTTTTTTAAATTGCCATTCTCTCTGCTGCCCCTGCTGGTGGGAGGGGGGAGGGACTATAAAACCCGGAAGTGGTGTGCCTTACGCAGTCTCTGCAAGATGGAGGAAGCCAGAGGGTCACGTCTCTCTGAGCTCTGAATAACACTGAACACATTTCTACTCAACTGTGAGTGCCTTTAATGTGGTTTGAAAATGAAAATATGGTTGGTTTGAAGTAAAAGGCACTGCCTTCAAATGGTTGTTTGGGAGGTTTGGGTTTAAGTGAAAAGGCACTACCTGCAAATGGTTGCTTGGGGGGGTTTGGGTGAAGTGAAAAGGCACTGCCTGCAAATGGTTGTTTGAGGGGGTTGGGTTGAAGTGAAAAGGCACTGCCTGCAAATGGTTGCTCGGGGGGTTTGGGTTGAAGTGAAAATGCATTGCCCTCAAATGGTTGCTTGTCTAAACTTGACAACTTCCTGTTTGCACTATATTGATTTTAGATAAAACGCTACCACTTATGGCTGTGACTTTTGGCCATCTTACTCAGTCCCCCC